>CAJNIZ010047419.1:291-14065 GCA_905231905.1 Symbiodinium pilosum | reverse complement strand
TATAGGGTTAGGTAGGGGATTATAGGGGTTATAGTCTAAACTCCTAGTATCCCCCTTAATAAGCCCTATAGTACTCCCCTATATAATTCCCTATATAACCCCCTTTAAGGAGTTTAGACTATGGCTCATGTGATGGAGGTTGGGGGAGTTTGCAAAATTACGTAGGGGTGCTTCTTTTTTGGTGGCATTACATTCTATTAATGAATAAGCATAGAGTATTTTGGGGGCTATATTTTGATCCTATGCTTATGGAAACTACCCTAAACCCTAAACCCTCGGGAACATGAGCAGAAGCTTACCATCTGGGAACCTGGACAACAGTAAATACTTGGACCCTAAACCCTATGCAGTAAAGACTCGGACCCTAAACCCTACACCATAAATATCTGCCAGACGAAAATGATTCTCTATAAAGGCCCCCAAAAGGATTTTTGGTTGGGTTCCCTGATACCACAACAGGGGAAATGAGTAATTATCCCAAAATGCCAACTAGTTCGCCTTACGACAGCCACTACTTGTACAGCTGCTGCTGCTGCGGCTGCGAAAAACTACCACTTCTGCAATAGCAGGTGCTGCCGCCGCTTCTGCTGCTACGTTAGATTCCTGATGTTTTCCAAGTTAAGCTCGTAACACCCGCACTCACAGCATGAACAAACGAGCCATAGTCTCCTGATGCTCAACGCTTCTGCTGCTACGTGAGATTGTCAGATTCCTGATGCTGTCTCAGGTTGAATGCGTAACACCCATACCCACAACATCAACGAGCAATCTGACATACCTTGATGCTCAGGAGTCAGACTTAACTAGCTCTGAAATTGAAATCGTAGTACCTAAGCCCTGACCCTAAACCGTAAACCCTGCTCGACCTTCAAGGGGAACCCACCCCACAAGGTCTCACAGTGGGAAAGTCCAGTATCCTTGAATCAGGGAGTATACCTCAAAGATCATTGGGCATCCTAGTAGAATTTAAGGTATATTCCCTAATTAAAGGATATTGGACCCTAAACCCTAATCCCTAAACCCTAATCCCTAAACCCTAATCCCTAAACCCTAAACCCAAATCCCTGAACCCAAATCCCTAATCCCTAAACCCTAATCCCTAAACCCTATATTCCCTAATCCCTAAATTCCCTAATTAAAGGATTTCGGACTTTCCGGGTATCCGATTTACCAGCCAGCTGCCTTCATCAGCGCAGCGCGAGTCTCGATGCCTGGGATTGCCAAAAGTACGGGAAATTTGGCTCGGTTGAGGGGTGTAGGGGCTTAAGGGTCTATGGGTTTAAGGGTTTAAGGGTTTTAGGGTTTAAGGGTTTAGGTTTTAGGTTTGAGGGTTTAAGGTTTTAGGGTTTTAGGGTTCATGGGTTTAAGCGGTTTGGAGCTTGCCTTGAGCCCCAAAGCATTTGGATTGGCAGCCCTTATGATGTTTGAGGGGTTGTGGGCCAGCATGTTAAATACTTTGAGGAGTTGTTGAGTGTGATAAATCCTAAACCCTATCTAGCCAATTATTATATTAGTTTCCATTTTCTTTTCCATTATCCCACTATAAACCCAAAACATCTCTGATTATTACCCTATATAACCCCTATAATCTCTAAAGTTTCCATTTTCTTTTCCATTATCCCATACTATAACTCCTATCAACTACAGTGCAGCGTTTCAGGGTCTAGGCGCCCCACAGCACAAGCTGCAGAACCCCAGAGCCTAAACGATAAACCCTAAGGGTTTGGGGCTTAGGGGTTTAGGGTTTGAGGGTAAGGGTCATAGTCATCTGGTTGGACTGCGCTGAACAACCTTACGCGCGAGTTTCCCTAGATAGGTCTAGACCCAACATGCCCTAGTCCTTCGTATAGGGACCCCAGACAGGTTTCCCTGGTTTTGGGATTCGCTTTAACCCTATAAACCCTAAATGTCGGAGAAATGTTTGGGTTAAGGGTTCAGAGGTCTAGGACTTAGGGTTAGGGTTGAGGGCTTTCAGAACTCTCAAAGTCAGTACCCCATTGCGGTTTGATACGACAAACGGATGCACAACATGAGCTTGAACGACTCAAAAAACAGCTTAACCATTGGGCTGCCCTTGGTTTTAGGGTTTAGGATGAGGTTTTACAGTTTAGGATTTAGGGTGTAGGGTTTAGGATTCATGATTTAGGGTGTAGGATGTGGGGGTTGAGGGCCCGCTAAACCCTAAACCACAGCTAGTATGTACCATTGGATCACACGAAGTGTTGAGGACGGGTCGTAGACCTGAAGAGCCCTTTGAAAGATCTCACCTCCCACAAGGCTCAGTGTTGCAACCTACTGTAAGGGCGGATCGAAATACTAAACCCCAAACTGCGTCACCCAAGTGTGGGGATTATGGGGAGGTTGTCAACAATTGCGGGTCCTTTCTGGATCCCTATTGCAAGACTTTCCCCAATTTCGCATATCTCAAAAGGTGAGGCCATCGAGTATGTCGGCAAGATGTATACAGTGTGCCCTAAACCCTAAACCCTAAACCTATTGTAGCTTGAGACTATAAAGGTCATGCCTGAGACGTCACAGCTTCAAGCCGAAGCCCGAAATTCTCAAACCTTAACCCCTAAGAGCCTAGGGCTTAGGGTTTAGGGTTGAAGGCTTAAGGTGTAGGGTTTAGGGTCTAAACCCAAATCCCCAAACCCTGAACCTAAATTCTCAAACCTTAACCTCTAGATCCTAATCCCCCCAAACCCTGAACCCCAAAGTCTAAGCCTCATACTAGTAAGGACCCGGGCTCGCAGAGCAGTTTACCGTTGAGTCAAGGTGCGTGCTTCCTGTTGCAGCTCCCTTCGTGACATCTCTTTGTAGAAGCCCCGGTCGGTCCACTCGATCTCCTTCCTGGCTCTTAGTAGGGAAGAAGGTTTAGGGTTTAGAGTTTAGGGTTTAGGATTTAGCGTTTGTGATTTAGGGTTTAGGGTTTAGGATTTAGGGTTTAGGAATTAGGTTTTAGGGTTTAGAAACTGAAATCCCTATGTATACTCAATACAATGTATTCCCAGATTCACTACTAACCCACAGTAAGGCATTGGGTCTGAAGATCTCCTTCCTGCAAAGTCTGGGTCTAATAAAGCGTTTACTTCCTCCCAATTGGACCAGAGCCCTAAACCCACTACACGCTAAAGCCTATTGTCCCCCCTAAGTAGATAGAATATGGGTTTGGGGTATATATAGTAAGATCTCCATATACCCATATTCTAAACCCTATATAACCCATTAAACCCTAAACCCTCAAGCACTGAACCCAAAGCCTCTTAGCCTTAAGAGGGGCGGGGGCAGGTTTTACGGTTTTGAATATGGGGTTAGGAGTTGACGGTCAGGGGTGGCGTGGGCGGTCATGAAAAGCCTTGGTCAGATTTTAGGGTTTAGGGTTCAGGCTTAGGGTTTAGGGTTTATAGGGGGTAGGGCTCAGGTTTTGGGTTTATAGGGTTTAGGGTTCAGGGTTTGGGGCTTAGGGTGACATATGGCAGATTTTCAAACCATCCGAAACCTGATCCTGAGCCTGGATCTTCATAAAACTTCCGAGAAGTTCTGCCATCTCAAGCAATTCCTTACGAACCCTACTTCCTCAGGGTCTACTCCAGAGTCTAGGGTATAGTCCCCCTTAAGTAGATAGAATATGGCTTTGGGTTTAGTATAGTAAGATCCCCCTATACCCCATATTCTATCTACTTAAGGGGGACTATAGTCGCAAGATGTCGCAAGGCATGAGGTCCAGGTTGTAGAAATGTAGAACTGTTGACCTTTAGCGATGATCATGGTGAAGATTGTTGGTAAGACCACGATATACACAAATTCCATGTAAACCCCAAGGGTCCCAGCAGCATAGACTCCCCACAACCTGAAGAACGATACAGAACAAAGTATTGGGTCATCGTATACAGACCCTCAGGCTACGGGTAGCTTCAAATCATGCTTTGAGGAACCCCTTTTCCAGGGGTGAGGCTTCTGGCATTTGTGAGAAATGGCCATGGAGGGCTTGTTCTTGCTGAACTTGCACTGAACATTGGGGTATATCATGGTAAGATCCCATATACCCCATATTCTAAACCCTATATAACCCATCATAGTAGATTCCATTTTCTTTTCCATTATCCCATATAACCCCAATATAACCCACCCTAAACCCTAAATCCTAAAACCCCTTTCATTCATCTTCCGGGCAAGGTACTTCGAAAGCTCGCCAATTCGGCCTCCAGTACGCCTTTAGCGCCTTCTTCGTCAGAACGTCACAGCCCACTGAGTTATTAGGGTATATATTGGGGTTATATGGGATAATGGAAAAGAAAATGGAGTCTACTATAATGGGCTATATCCCACTGAGCCAGTTGGCCCGAATCGCTGGGCGCAGCTGGAGGCACCCAAAAGGTGCTTGGCGGCAGCGTTGTGGGTGGTGTCCTTCGACTGCTTCCCGCACAGAATGCACTTGCCGTCAACCTCAAATCGTCGCGGGTGGGTCGTGGCTCAGAACGGGATCGGTATGGATGAAAAACATGGTGGTTTGGTATTTAGGGTTTTGGAACCCCAAGCCCTAAGCCCTAAACCTTGAATCCTAAACCCTAAGCCATAAGGATCTAGAATAGCTGGATGGAGCCTACAGCAGCCCCTATAGGTCATCTTTGATTTTAGTTCCTATAACCCATGTCTCCATTCCCTGCTAACCACTAGCATTTCAACTTGGAGGCTTGTCCACAGCTCCTGACACCTTCAAACCCCACATTCTAATGAGCATCTGTGAGACGCAAGTACTTGGAGCATGAGAAAAATGACGTCACATTGAAAGAAGCGTGCTCGTTGTCCAGACTAAAACCCCAACCCCGACGTACTATGCATTTTCAGAACAGCCTCCCCATATGTTGGACACCCTCAGCCTCATGCATGTGCCATAACCCTTGTTCTATGAATATATGAATATATGAGCGCCGGCTTTCATTTATTACCTGGGCCTAGGGCGGCATGTTTAATCCACGGCCCTCGTCTCGTTCGCCTTATATTGAATCTTGTATTGTACGTTGAGAAAATCAACTGATCTCGTTGGCCATGTTGTAACATGTGCTGGGCTCTTATCGCAAAAGAAACTGTGCCCTATCTCGTTCAATCCACGGCCCCTATCTCGTTCCCAGGGGAACGCTGAACTCAGATGCAAAAATACCAACGCGCCTAGCCTTGTACTCTCCTACGAAAATAAATGCGGCTGCTCATATATATATATATATATATAGACATACACCTTGCCATGACGTCTGCATCATCCTGCAAGGGGGTTTCCTCATCTGTCTACAAAGGCCCGACCTGAGCATGTGATCGCACTTCACTTCGGTCAAGTGGTCGATCTTTGGCCCATGTCCTGTTTGAATGGCGATTTAGGGATTAAGGTTTGGAATTCGTGTTTAAGGCTTTGGTGTGTTATTCATGGTTTGGAGTGGGGGTTTGGGGTTTCGGATGTGGCTGAGAATGGGGGTTTGCGGTGTAGGTTGAGTTGTTAGAACAGGGTTCCTTTCCCCCTTTCCCCTAGACCCTAACCCCTTAATGCCAGATGCCCGCTTGTCTGAATAACGGAAGACGGTTTCTAGGCATCCTCGTAGCAATGTTGTAGCGATTCCAGAACCCTATACCTGCAGGTTTTTCCCATGTAGGGTTTAGGTACTCAAGTCCTGGACCAACAAGGTTCTTAAAGCCCAATTTCTTCCCTAAAACCTAAACCCCTAAACCCGAAACCCTACAGGGTAGGAGAGGTTCTTCAAGTAGGCGGGCCTAGTCACCCTAGGGATGGGTGTGGCTTTCTGAGGTTTAGGGTTTAGGGTTTAGGGTTTAGGAATCCCCGTCTGTGGGTCCCCTCTCCATATCGATGAGCGTTTGTCGGTCCCTATAATGTGTTCTCAGGGGCTCCCGTGGAGAGTCGCTACTTTGTGAAAGATACCCCGAGGGTCCAAGTACCGAAAGGATGGGCTTCATGCCTCAAATTTTACAATCAGAAGCGGTATTTGGAATCTGACGCCCCATTGTTTGGGTACTTGGACCCTTACTTACTGGCGATTAGTAAGGAATAAGTGAAATCCCAATATACTGTAACCTCTATGCCATATATTCCTTTATTCCCTACAAAGCCCCAGTAAGCTTAGGGATAGGAACAGACAATTGAAGCTCCAGAGCTCCCCCGAAATTGCGAGTCTGGCTTCTGTATCTTTGTCATATGTCCAAAGACTGGGTTGCTTGCTAGGGAATTTAAACTAAGTTCCCTTTTTCTGGAAACCACATTTATTGGCTTTGTATCCACATTATGGCAACGTGACTTACATTCCCGAACTGCGCTAAATTTGAGGCTGGAGTAGGTCGCACCCTGTGAGAATCAAGCTTCAGGCCTTGCAGCCTCCAAATACCATTAAACTTGGGCTTATGTCTAGGTGAGTAGGTCCTAGCTCTGGGTGCTTGGGCTCTGCAGGGAGTACTTGGTAGGGAGGGAGTGTCTTTGTCTGAATGTTTGGGATTTTGGGCTTGGGGATCTTGCGCCGCTTAGATTGAGTGCGATTACTTCAGACAACGAACCTTTAAACCTTTCAAATCTGTTCCTGACAAATCTTTTCCGCGGGGCGAGGGTGACTCGTTATACGGTGGTTTCATTGCGAGCCATGCAAACAAAGCTTCATTCAGAACTGCAATAGATGCATAGCAACTGCTCCAACAGTACTAATGAGAGCACGATGACCTTAACCCTAAACCTGGCAAAGGGCCTGGGAACTTGGTGTTGATGTCGTTGTTGCTGACAATGCGCAAGGTTTGATCCTGGATTGGCTGGAGTTAGGGGCTTCCGGTTTCCCAATTGCTGAATTCCCTAGGCCAGAAAAATCTACACTTGCTTTGGGTGTTATCATTGCGTTTAGGAACGTAGTCACTGATGTTTGGGCTTCAGGTCATGCTTGCGTGCGGAGTGAGGAATGTGGACCCAAGGTCCAGGAAAACCAGAGCCACGAACCAGGTGCTCTACTGTAGTATACAGTAGCGCTCTGAAGTCTACTTACAGGAACAACCTTTTTCAATCCTGATGCTACTTGATTCGGGTGCAGCCACCTATTGAAGCACTGTCTAAATGCATTATCAATTTTTTTGCTTTGGAGAGTTCGCTCGGGAATACCAAACCAGAGATTAAGCCGAATTAGCCAAATCCACAAGCGCACTTGAGTGTCCGGGGGACTTAGGCACTTCACCTGCAACCCCTGTAAGCCCCTATCTCCATCATTCACCTACTGACGAAGTCCGCATGACCCTTCAGCCCTAAACCCTACATGACATGCAGCGGTTTCCATTTTCCTTTCCGTTCTTACTACGTCCCGATGACCATAGCCTTAGGACCTATGCAATGCCTTCCTACATCACGAAGATCGGTGTAGACACTTCTGGGTGTCACGTACCCGGTTTAGGGCTTAGGGTATAGGGTTTGGGGTTTAAGGGGAAAAGCCCATCTGAGGGCCCGGCGTAGAAATCCTGTTTCGCCTGGGCCCACACTGCGAGGAGCGCATGGAAAAGGATTTCAGGTAGGTAGAAGTTAGGGTTTAGGGTTCAAGGTGTAGGGTCCAGGGTTTGGGGTAAGTCACTTGTCGGGCTGAAATGGTTTGAGGTTTCAAGGCTTACTTCAGGTCATGAAGCAATCATGCGCACAGCCGCTTGTGAAGAGGTATCTCCAAAACATGACCTCCGACTGGGGGTCAGGAAGATGCCCCTCCCCTAATAAGAAAGCCCCGCCCCCCTTATATGAAATATTCCCCTCAATCTAATATTGGGGATGGCTACTGTTCTGGAGAGGGGCATTTTTCTTGCCCCTCCGACTCCATGGGCTTTGTCATCTTTGTATCTGGTCTTGACCTTGCTAAGCGCGGGCTGAAACTCGTTTTCGGTTAGTAGAATTTATTATCATATAGGAGTAATAGAGGGATTATATGCCCTTGCTTCCCTACTAAGAACCAGTAAGGAACAGGCCTGCTTGACTGTTCGACTACTTGCTGCACACTGTGAAAAAGAAAGAGAAAGAAAGACCCTGGGGCTCTAAGTCTATAAGTAATACCTACATTGGGCCCTAAACCCTAATCCCTATCCCCTAATCCCTGCACCCTAACCCCCTACAATCTAATCCCCTATTTCCTACACCCCTACACCCTAAACCCCTAAACCCTATAAATAATACCTACATGGGGCTTTGGAGAGAGAGAGAGAGAGAGAGAGAGAGCGAGCTGGACAGAGAGGCGAGCCTGGGGACGACATTACTCTTCCAGGACCTTCCTTGTACCCTTAATTGGGGATGTATGGTCCCTAATAGTGGGTACCTAGGCCCTAATACAGGGTAGGAGGAGGGTCTAGGTTAAGTGTTTCTGAATGGGCCCTCCATGTTAAGTGTTACAGGAGCCACTCCCCCGTATTCCTTCCATCATAATCCCCTTTGTCCTCAAGTTCCCTAAGGGCCCCCTCAGAAAGGAGCCAGCAATGCCTGTTTGGAACGATACTTCTCAAGCATGTGCCTGTCCTGCAGGGAATATTTACTGACTTGGGCTGGGCAATGCTTGATATTTATTAGTGAGGTTGGATGACCCCCAACCTAAACCCCCAAACCTCTAAACCCCTAGACCCTAGACCCTTAACCCTAAACCCTAACCCCTAACCCCTAAACCTCGAAACCCCTAACCCTAAACCCTAACCCCTAAACCCCTAAACCTAAACCCCTAGACCCTAGAGTTAAATTTCTATCAGAGAGGCCCCGCGGAAGCGCTTGAACTTCTCTTCGTCGCTCAGACTCGGCGACGCACGAATGATGTCCTCGGCACAGCCCTCGTTTAGGGTTACGGTTTAGGGTTTAGGGTTTAGGGTTCGGCACAGCCCCCCCCCAAGATGCCCTTCCTTGTATTCTTAATTGGGGATATATGGTCCATAATAGTAAGTACTTAGGCTCTAATATGAGGGTAGGAGGAGGGTCTAGGAAGATGCCCCGGCCTAAGCCCAAAACCCTTTCCCTAAGGCTCCATGTAGGAAACATTTAAAAGGTTTAGGGCCCAATGTAGGTATCCTCAGGGTTTAGAGTTGAAGTAATGGAAAAGAACATGGAGACTACTATAGCATATTGGGGTTATATTGGGGATAATGGAAAAGAAAATGGAAACTACGATGGATTTTTATGCAGCCCTAAGCCCTTTAGGGTTCAGGGGCTGTTTAGGTATCAAAGCCCTAAAACCCTTTAGAGTTGGCTTTTTATGCACCAAAAAACCCTAACCCCCATCGTCTTCCGCGCACCCCACGCCCAACGGCCGAGCCACGTGTGGGATAGCTTTTACAATTAATCCGCTTTCATAATTACGATGATTGATAGACCCTCCTCCGACCCACTACTAGGGCCTATATAAGTACCTACTATAAGGGACCATATATCCCCAATTAAGGGTACAAGGAAGGTCCTGGTTGATACTATGGTTTTTAGTATTCTGCGAGTAGAAGTTAAAATGCAAGGCAGTTATCCTTCACAACATTCTGGAACCGTACACACCGGTTGAATGTCATACCTGATGCTCCTAGCCCAGACCCATGATTAATAAACCCCCTCCCCTTAATAGGGATTATAATAGGGATCCTAATATTAAGGCCCTTAAAAGGAGGGGGTTTATTAATCATGGGCCTACATTAGCCCGTACTACTAGGAGCTCAGGCTTGGGGTTCAGAGCTACAATAAACCGGCAAGGAACCCAAGATGTGAAATCCAAGTCTCCAGCAAACAGCAAGACAACTAGGCCAATCCTTAAGGGTCCAAGGACCCAAATAATAGGGCTTTAGGCCCCAAATACTATAATATAATTGGTATTTGGACCCTAAAGCCCTATTATTTGGGTCCTTGGACCCTTAAAGAATGATGGCATATGCGAGCTTGCTCCATGTTTAGCAAATTCTTGTTGCAGTGTCGGCTCCGAAGAAACTTTACAAACCGAAGACACGCATACTCAGACTTCAATTGCAACAAGATCTCATTCAACAGGCACGTAGCTGCAAGAAAGACACCATCCCTGTTTGGGGACCCACAAGATCAGCCCTCCTAGTTGTCAAACTCAGGCAAGCAACCACCTGCTCCACGCTTGCACCGGCCCCCATGGCTGTGCAGAAAAACGTGGCAGACTACCGACTTCTTCTAGACGGACAGGATTTTCCAAGGCCAAAGCCTACAATGAGTGGCTTGCAAAGTTCTCCTAGGACCTTAGCAAGAGCTGGTTACATGCCCTGAAGCCAATCACGCGGGACATTGGCGCATGGCCTGCACTGCCTACCCTCAAGGTATCTTGAGGAATGAGGCCCGCATGAGCATGCACGGCATAGAGCCTTTAAACAGAGCCGAAACCGAGGAGATGTTGCAACAGCTTACAGCGCGCGGTGCCGAGTACCCGCAAAAAAGCCTGAAATGAGACTAGGATCCATAGCAAAGCTTAAGGTATATAACTATAGGGTTCAGGGCTTAGGGTGTAGGGTTCAGGGTATAGAACAGAGGGGTATTGGGTTCCGTGCATAATAACATGTAATTGATTCCTAAGGAGTTTGTATTGAAAAGAGAGGCGATAAACATTTCTGGTCGTCAAACAAACGTAGTTAAACATTCTTGTTGCGCATGCGACAGCCAAAACAATGTCATCATCATCATCATCATCAACATCATCATCATCATCATCATCCTGCTCTATAAGGGCGGAAGCAGCACGCTTTTTAAAACTACTCTGAAAGGAGTGATATGCGGTCCCAGGCAGCCTGATCTGTGGCTACTACAGTATACATAATATGGATTCATTCCACTGTTCTCAACTACCCAGACCCCTCAAGGATCCAAAAAATGGACACCCCCCAAAACAAATGACCGCCATTACTACGTTAGGGAACCTAAGGGATTGTAGGGAGGTTCCATTTGTTGGATCCCTTAAGGGTCTGGGTATGCTGGAGTAGGTCCAGCTGCTACACCCACTCCTTGGACGCCAATATGACAGTTTCCCTACATAAAGGGGACTCCAATGTAGACCCCAAAACCCTAAACCGTAAACACTGGTATGCGGAACTCCAAAGAGATGCCGCTAACTTTGGGAGACCCCCATATGATGGAGTTGAAGTTTGTACCCATTGGCTTTGGGCGCCACATGCCCAAATTAAGGGCTGTGTTACATGGCTTAGTGATCCAAACCTACGGGTACAAACCCAAGGAAACACCCCGCTGGTATTCAAAATCCTAAGACCATC
The DNA here is from genome assembly GCA_905231905.1 of Symbiodinium pilosum. Lineage (NCBI taxonomy): Eukaryota > Dinophyceae > Suessiales > Symbiodiniaceae > Symbiodinium > Symbiodinium pilosum. Next base: position 2,809 of record CAJNIZ010047419.1, on the reverse strand, counting down.
CAAATATCTCCAGTAAGTAGTATGTATTTTTAGGCTTAGATGCCCCGGGATTGCTGGAGCGCCCGGCACACGCTACGCTAACACTCGGCTCCTCGCATGCAATGATCTGGTCTCATTGGAGGGTTTCCCAAGACAGGGAACGGTTTCGGACATCAACGCTGTGAAGGTGGATATATACACATACGGAGATTTCCGGAAATTAGGGGTACCTTTAGTACTTGGGGGTCTATCTTGGGGTCCCCCTATTTAGGAGAACCACTATATATATATATATATATACACATATTTCTCTATACATATATATATATACATACACATGTGCATACACATGTATGTCTTACATGTATACGCGTACCAGGCTGTTTTGAAAATCCGCTAACCCAGACCCCTGATGAATAAACCGTTTCCCCTTAATATGGATTATGATAGGGATCATAAGATTAAGGCCCTTAAGGGGAGGGGGTTTACTAATCATGGGTCTAGATTACAAGTAAGGCAAGGAGCAGGACCATCGTCACACAATTTGCATGGAGACAGCTTCCTATCTGGGGTTGTTGTTGGGAGTTGAGGGTTTGGGTTTAGGGGGTTTAGGGTAGTTTAGGGTTTGGGGGTACTGTTTTGAGGCTCCCCATTATAATGACGATTACCGTATTTTGGAGTCTGTATTGGGTCTCCCCTCTTTTGGGAACGACCATATGGCCCCTCTTGAGGGAATGCTTAACAACAGATGACAATCTTACATTCACGCGCAGTTCCTAGAGAGGTTGTAGGCTCCGCGGCTTGACGTCAAAGGTTTAGGGTCAGGGCCACAGACACGAGCATGACGCTACAGTGGGTGGAGGACATCTTGTACTACCTACCCTGACTCACAAACCTTAGCGCGCCTAAGGCAGCGCAAGCGTTCCTCCATCCACACCCCAATATGGACACCAAAATGCTACAGCATGTTCCTTGTTCTTGGGTCCCCCCAAAATGGTACCCCCCCAGTTTCGCCCATTTAGGACTCAAAGGCAACTTTTGAGCTGAGGTGCAATTATGCAGGTACTGACATCTGTGAAGTCAAGCACTAGGTTTAGGGTTTAGGGGTTTAGGGTTTTGGTGGTTTAGGGTTTAGGGTTTAGCATGACTCCTGTAAGCAAGCGCTGCCTACAGGAAGATACGTTCCGTATGTTTCTGTGGATGCTGACATCCCAGGCTTGCACCAAATAAAGAGTCAGTAGAGATCAGGTGTACGTATGCATGATACCCACACAGGATATAGGATGACTTCTGAGCACATCCAGCCTGTCCTGGTAAATTCTACGAGGCCTAGTCGCTACAAGTGCAGAAGCGCAGCGGAACACTTGCAGGTGCATACTGCATTTCAAGCCAGGTTTGAGTATAGTGCTACAAACGTAGGGTCACCTGGGTTACCGCGGTATGCAAGAAAAGACACCTGCTTGTCCGAGGCAAAGAGAGCGCACAAATCTTTGCCGGCCGGTGGTGGTTGAGGAGCGTGGGGCCCATGAATGTCATACGTAAATCCCTATGGGCCCAAAGTAATTCTATATATATATACCTCTCATATACTCACGAAAACCTGAATAACGATTAACCATATCCGAATCCTAAGATATAAGATAACTGTATACTAGCTTCGCTTAGGGAGATGAGTAAGTCAAATGCAGACTCCATGGTGATCAAAGGGGCCTGGCAGAGGCTATAGCTGCAGAACCGGAAGCAGCCACACCACCGCAACGCGAGGCGCTGAACCCTAAACCCGCCTTGGGGTGTACGTAGGTATTTTCGGTGTAGGGCTTTATTATATGACTTAGGCCCTGACCCACTGGCCCTGAACTAGGCCCTTAACATCCCTGAACCTTAAACGGTGTCGCAGTCCTCTGCCACAACCAATGGAAGCGTGCTCATCAGAATCGCAGGTCGCCGTGATCTGTCCTGGGGTCGGGGTCAGCCCAGATTCTATCCCTGAACCCTGAGCCCTAAAAAGGTTTAGGGTTTGGGTTTAAGGCTGAGGGGCCTAGGGCTTAGTGCTATAGTTGAAGTGTGGGGTAAGGTGCAGCAGACTGATGCTTTGTGCTTCCACTGTGGTGGGGTTGTGGGATTCCACATCAACTGTGAATCTCATATAGCCTCCCAGAAAAGGACCGTAGTTAAGAAGCTCCCTTTTCAGGTACCACGTTAGTTTTTGAGGGGGTGTAGGGTTTCGGGTTTGGAGTGGTTCTGGGTTTGGGATGGGTTGAGGCTTGTAAGCTTTGCACGTAACAAATGGATACCTGATGGGCGGAACCTTGGCAACCTTAAAGTACGGCTACCAAGATTTAGGGTTTAGGATCCAAGTTCCAGGCTTTAGCGCTTACGGCTTATGGTTTCTGATTCTGTGCTACTTGGACTGTCAACGGTGCTTGCTAACTCCTATGTGCCATTTAGCAACCGACCCAAGATTAATCTACTTACTAGTCCCTCTGACCCCCCAATCATGGGAGCTTACCAGGTATATTCCCAAAGGGTCCAAAGTACC
>CAJNIZ010047418.1:26029-36268 GCA_905231905.1 Symbiodinium pilosum | reverse complement strand
GGTTTTGGGGTTTGAGGGTTTGGGAGGGGGGGATTTCGTTTTTGTTTAGAGTTGCTGGTTCAGGTTCAGGGAAAAGGGCTTAGTTTCGCCTAGAACTTTGCGCCAGAGTGCTTCTTTTGGATTATGAGGTCTCCACACGTAGGTCAACTAATCTGAATATTCTAAAGTATGAGAATATTGGTGAGGGTGTGCATGTTTGGTGTCCATTGGGGGAGGCCATGGTGCCTTTCTCAATTGCCTTCTGAGCGCCTTGATTCATCCTGGGAAAAGTGCTTGGTGATCCTGCCGTCCCTAAACCTTAAACCCCAAGCCCCTACCCAGTTATAGCAAACCAAGCTGCTGAAAATCGCTACCCCATTGCTCGGCTCAGGAGTTTCCCGTGCTAAGCCCGCTGGTCTTCTGCCTGATGGCTATAGCTACCGTTCGGTACTTTGGCCGGGAGTCATAGTTTAGGGTCTACGTAGGTTTGGAAAGGGGAGGCTCACAGGGTCTACCGTCTTGATACTTAAGGTCAAAAGGGAGTGTGGACACTGTGGGTTGCACAGATGCGGCTACAAAGGGAGACCTAATTTAGTGCAAAGGACTATGAGCCAAGGTATGCAGGAAACATACACCGTGGGGTACCACTTGCCACATGTGATTTCTGTCGAAAGGTCCTGCGGACCTTAAGTCCAAGTCAGAAGGTTCAGAAACTAGGATGATGACGATAATCCGATAGGTGGGATTAAAGATCCCTCTTGTAGGCTCTCTTCTTGAGACATTTCGCCCCACGCAGTTTAGGGTTTAGGGCTTAGGGGAGGGCTTGTAGGGCTTGGGAATCTAAAGTTCAAAGGTTGAGGGTTGTGGGCAGGGATACCACCTCATTATCAGGATTGAGCAAAAGTTCGAATCCGCAGAACCCGCAATGCACAAGGCCAATGTTGGACAACTCTCTTGGGTTTAGGGTTTCAGGGTTTTTAGGGTTTAGGGTTTAGGGTTTTAGGGTCTAGGGTTTAGGATTTGAGGGTTTAGTCTTTAGCTTTTCGGGGAGTAGCAACATGCAGAACATCCCCTTCAAATCAATTCCCAGAGCCCTCAAGACCGTGCAAGCACTGTTGAGCAAAAATCATACTTTTGATTTTCTAGGGGCCGTCATGGGTCGTTCTCAAAATGATGGACCCTTTTTGATATGGATTATATGACGGCAGCTAATATTCGGGAGTGACAAAATGGGCGAATTTTGAGAACTACCCTCGTGTTAGAGGAGGTCAAGATGATTAGAGGATGTATCACACGGAATCGGAGTTTCTGAAAGCAACATCTGAGTAGTATTTTATTTGGGGATATTATGGTACCCAATATAGAGTAAGATTATATTCTCCTTTTGGGTATAGTATTTTATATAAGGAATATTATCTTACTAGGTTGAACCACCAAAAAAAGCGCTACTCATCTAGAGAACCCTGAACAAGGACCACCATAACTTGTCTGCAACCCCCAAATATCCCAAGGGCGGACCTCAGCTCGAGAAACCCTAACACCCGAAACCCCCAAACCCTAACCTCTAAAACCCGAAGCCCTGAACTTTAACACCCCAAACTGGGTTGGCCTTTGGGATACTTAAGTTTTTCCCTAATTGGTTTCATAAGGACCCTATATACTAATATTTTTCAAAGGGTTCCAAAGGTAAACCAAGCAAACAAATCTTGCAGCAGGGGTGTTTGCTTGGCTGGTCGCAGCAGCAGCAGCAGCGACGATCGAAGCTTTAGGGACTCAGCTCCTCGGGTAGTTGGGGGAAGGGGTTCAGGGTGTAGCGCTTACGGTTTGTTGGTGGATTGTGTCTTTCCGTTGGGAGAAGGCTTCAGGGTATAGGGCTTCGGGTTTGTCAGGAGGTTGTGGGGTTTCTCCATCCCAGGTCCTTGAAAACAAGAAGCCTGCAATTTCCCTCGGGCAGCTGAACACGGACTTGCAGCCTGCCCCAGTCTTTTGCCACTGTGGGCTTCCATGTGTCTGGTTAAGGCAAGGTAGAGACCCAACACACATATACTGTGCAATCCTCTAGATCCCTATATGGGAGTTTCCCAAAATTAGGGGTACCTTTTCAGGGGTCCCAATAATAAGGATTGTAGTATTTTGGGGTCTATATTGGGGTCCCCTTATTTTGGGAAACGACCATATGGTCCCTATGCAGTGCCTTTGGAGCGCAAATGCGGGCTAATGTGTCAAAGCTGCAAGGAGGCCCGACGCTCCACGAGCCAAACAGCCTCAGGCGACTGGAGGGCGGTTTAGGGTTTAGGGTTTAGGGTATTTAGGGTATTTAGGGTTTAGGGTTTAGGGCTGGAGGGCCCGGATCTACACAGGGGGACTCCAAAATGGAAGTTCACTTTACAGAGGCTTCGGGAGACACACTACAGGTTCACATAGGTTCTATAGAGGTTGTATAAGGACATACAAGCATCGGGTCCTTCTGCTGGGGTCCTCAAAAAGAATAGCAATAGCAATAATATTACTACTGATCGTAGATAAGAGTAATAGTAGTGGGAATGGTATTCATGGTAATAGCGGCAATAAGAAAAAAGGATGAGGATTGTAATGGGATCTACATTGGAGGCACAATGGAAGCACCCATGGGGTTCAACGTTCTCGTGTGGCGTCCGGGCACTCGTGTGTGCATTGAGGAGCCAGGCTCCGTGCTTTAGATGTGAGATAGGCCCTCAACCCTAAACCCTATAGACCCTAAACCTTGTGGTTCTACGGGTCAAGGAAGAGTGGCTGAGTGTTGGGAGGCTCCAATTAGCCCTAGGGCTTGGGGTTTAGGGACACAGTGACATCCTCCGCAACAGGGTGCCATGGATGAAGGGGCATTGGATTGATTTGCCAAATGCGGGTAGGGATAAAACCCTAAGCCAATTCGGTGCCCTCAGCCCCAAAACTGGATTGCTGCTAAGGAATTTAAACTAACTTACCATGATATGTATATATGGCAGATTTTTGGGGTTTCCTTTTTCCAGTAACTTCATTGAAGTTCCTGAGCGGCAAACCGATAACACCCCCTTTGTACCAAGGCCACTCGGGCAAGGATGGTTTGCGCCAGAGGAGGGACGTCCTGAAGCTTTGAGGGAGAACCCTTGGATGAGTCACTACCAGGACCCTCCTTGGACCCTTGAAACAGGGGTATAAGGTCCCTCATAGTGGTTTAAAGAGGGTAGCTGGAGGGTCGCCACCAACCCTGAAACCAACGTGCCCCAAGCCCATGAACAGCGTCGACTCCACAAGGGTTTGCTTGGAAAGCCCATGAGCAATGTCTACCCCACATGGGTGGTAATTTTGAGATGTAGTCTTTTGGCATGTTATAGCCCATTCGAAGGACCCTGTACAGTGCATGCAGCCCCTGGAGGCTTACGTCGCATTGCCGAGACGAAATGGTTCTCAAAGTACCGTGCCTCCGGGCACTTGGGACCTGTGTACTACAACAGGTGTTGCTTACTGGTTCTTAGTAGGGAATACGGCTAAGGGAATACGTATATAGGGATTCTATAGTGCTTATATTCCCTCATTCCAGAGGGATAAGCGGGATAAGCAGCGCTAGGAGCCCAGGGAGAACTTGCATTTTTAAACGACCGGGATATACTTGGATGATCTAGGGATTCTAGAGCCCGCAAGGGGTTGCACAGGCACTATTGTGAGAAACTCTCATCGATTCTCTAAGGTTTGGGGAAGTCTGATGACTGAGTATCTATCGACCGAATCACAAAGGAAGGAACCATGAAATACTGCGATTCTCTATATTAGAGAACAGAGAGAGAGAGAGAGAGAGAGCGAGAGAGAGAGAGAACACGCTCCATTTGGAACTTCGTAGGTTTAGGTCTGAGATTTTCAAGAGCTTAAACCCTAATTCCTACGCCTTCAAGATTTGGAGTTCCTGCTGGGTTTAGGTTCGTCGACCCAACGCGATTGGCACCAATGTACTTCCAACAAAGAAGCCTCAGGCCCAATCTTCCCTCTCTCGAAGTCCTTGCAGCAAGCTTTCTGAAGATCCGTATCATAAACCCCACCCCCCTTCAAAAAGAAATAAAGGCATTGTATGCCGTGATCTACCTGTCAGCAAACCTTGCCAGAGTAATGCGAACCCTAAATCAAACCCCCCCCTCCTACTAACAATCAGCCTCCCAACCGCCCGAATAATACATATTCTCCTAATGTATGAGCTGTAGTCTAATAAACTCCTTAAAAGGGGCGTTATATTGGGGATCATATAGGGGAGTACTATAGGGATTATTAAGGGGTATACTAGGAGTTTAGATTATTGCTTGTGTGTACGCCGGGGGGGTTATTATTGGGGGAGGTGCCGCGCCGTTTGTGGAAAACCTCTGCTAGCCTCCCTGAAGACGCCCTCAGGCCCCGTTTGAGGGTAGGGTTTGTGGTTCAGAAGACCCACTTTTCAAGCACGTGCGTTGGCTCCGCCACCCAGGCCTGAAACAGCCGACAGACCCCAAATCCCAAACTGCGTTGCTCTTGGGTATCCTTCAAGGAAGCACTTCCACGCGAAGAGTGCATGTCTGGAGGTGGGCAAGTTCATTCTTACTAGAACCCTAAATCCGAAACCCTAGAGTCTAGATGCACAGGGACAGAATGCATGGAACAACCGGCACACTTTTTGTGTCATGTATTAGGTGATGGGGTATACAGTATACATCTCACAAAATAGGTATACGGAGATTATAGGGCCACGAGGCTGGCGATTTGGGTTTGCTTGTGGTCCCGTAAGGCTTCTGCTTTGAGGTAATTGAGGCCCTTGCGTTCGGGATCTTCTTATCTTGACGGCAACTGTAGAGGAGGTCCAGATCATCTCCCCTAATGAGGCCTAAGACCCGGCCTATCAAAGTTTACCGAACACGGTTGGTACACTCCTGGAAATTAACATGGAAACCCAAAAGGGGCCCTATAAAGACTACAGTCCCTCTAAAATGGGGCTATATGGGTTTCCATGTTAGTTTGGGGGAGTGTATGTTCAGGTTGCTCAAAAAACTCAGCAGGAGCATTTCGATAATCTTTCAGGCTGGATATCCAAGCCCGAGAACCTAAACTATCAGGCTATGGATCGAGTTCAACCAAAGTTAGAGAGTCCCTACCCCCCTAATAATCGACACCCCACAAAACAGTAACGCTGTAGTAGGCTGAATATTTTTTCATCATGGGGCTGGGGTAGTGGGTGGTTATTGTTGGGGTGAGGGGGAGTAGTACACTTGGTACACATGACAGTATGTGCACGGACACAAAGCCTGGGACACAACTTGCTGACCCCGGAGAACTCTAAACCTGAATTTTACTCCAGTAAGCCATGTCCCCGAGCCTAGTGATCAGGGTTGTTTTGTTGTAGGTTTCAGGTGCCTCTTGGTTGTTTTGGACCTGCGGCTAAGACATGTGAAGCATTACAATTTGTTTCGGGTTTATGGCTCAACCCTAGAGCTTGCACCCTACTGTCTCAATTGCAACACTCCCGGAAGTTCAGAAAAAGCCCTAAACCCTGAACCCGCCAACCTTTCTATGCCTTTTTATAATCATGGGTTCCCCTACTACCCCCCCGTCTATACAACCCCCCTCTAGGTTCCCCCCGCACAAACCTTAATTAGGCTTAAGTATTCTTAAATATCATTAACTAATGGGGGATCCTAGGGTGGTAGTATAGAAGGGGGTAGTATGTGAACCCATGGTTGAAGGGTAGATAAAATAGAACAGAATAGAATGAATCGGGCTGCACGATTAGCCCATACTAGGAGCCCCACTGTTGCACCCTAAACTCCTAAACCCTAAAGCCTCAACCGCAAATCCGAAGCCCTAAAACTTGACACCGTGAAGGTTTTGCAACTTCTGAACCAGATACGAGGACTCAGAAAGATGCTTCTTGGTTGGGGTCATTCTCCCTCCCAGTAACTGTCCTTAAAGGTGTTTTCATTATAGGGTTTAGGTTTAAGGGGCTATTCGAACCACAATTGTTTCTTGTGGTAACTGTTGCTGTAACGGGGAAAGACCAAACTTCTTGGGTCTTTTTTCCTACATGTTTAGCACCTTCTTGGGGCTTAGGGTTTGCAGGGGACATTGCGGGGATAAACAGGGTTGCTGTTAAGGAACTTAAATTAAGTTACTATATTGGGGAAACCCTATTATTTACTGTACTATATATACCCCTTATGGTAACTTAATTCAAGTTCCTTAACAGCAACCCAGGGGAAACCCTAAACCCTAAACCCTATGTAGGGGTTCTGGGCTCAGGGATGACATCGTTGGGCCCTGCAGCATGGGGTTGGAGTTTATGTTTGGCCCTTTTGGACCGCGGGCCTAGCATTTAGGTTTAGGGTTGAGGGTTTAGGGCTTAGGGTTTAGGGTTTAGGGAATTGGAGTGTCCATGTGGAACAAAAGTTCTCTGCAATATCTACACCAAGGAAGGGCAGGCCCGCGCAGAGAATTAGAGCCCTAAACCCTATGCATCGAGCAACAGCTGCATTCATTAGTTTCATGTTCGTCTGGGGAAGGATGATCCGTAGACCCAAAGCCCTGAACCCTAAAACCTAAACCCAGTAGTGGATCATGGCGGATCTTGGCAAGCCTGGCCTTTGACTTTGGAGTCTAGTCTGGCAGCCCCGTTCAAAGCAACATGCATCATGTTTAAGGCGAGTGCATGGCACCCAGGGTCCCTAAGTGCAATGGAATGTATGTGGTTCTCTCTCGGCGAGGCCATAGATACATCTTCTACGCTCTTCGCACATGCCCAAGAAGCCCTTGGCAGCCCTCACAAAAGCTCCCCTGCAGCCTCCGGACTAGTACCAGGTGGAGTTGGCAGCATGGACAGTGTTAGGCAGGTCTTCTTGCAATGCGTTAAGCATGTGGTCCGAACCACATCGCACCCTAAACATGTATAGTCCCCCATGATAGATAGAATATGAGGTATGCATATACACGCACCAGGATTTGATTATGGTTTTGGGGAACTCCATATTCTATCTACTGAAGGGGGCTATAACATGAACCTACCTCATCTGAATGGGCCGGGCTTAGCCTATGATGCTTTCCATGGTCTCTCATCTTCTGTTGGTAGCAGGTGTCCTTCTTCTGCAACCGTGCGTCGTCAACAATGAAAATGCTGGCCCTCAATTGCTGAACACCTCAATGACGTTATTGGAATTCCCCAATAATGGAGAAACAAATCGAAAAGAAAATGGACAATGAATGGAAATTGTGGAGTCATAGGGATATATGTAGGAATTAACGGCTTAGTGATCATACCTTTATTCTAGGTATAACTGTCATTTATAACCCTCTGAGAGCCCAGTTACGGGATTTAGGGGGCTTACACTTGGGTCCTTTAGTTGCCATTATACTTTGTTTAATAACCTGAACCTCCAAGACATCATTGCTACTAGTGTTAATACTAATGCAATTACATGTTTAAAGTATTGCCGTTCCTCTTTCTAGGCTGCAGCTGGGCCAAGCCAATCTGTGGATCGGGTTCTCTTCCACTCTGACCCTGGGCGCGAACTTGTGATAGAGGAATATCGAAACAGGCTTTAGAGTCACGTATTTTGCAAAACCGTAGTAGGGAAACGAAATTAATGTACATTAAGTTCCCTTCGAACTAAACATTATGTTCCCTTTGACTCATCTGCCTAAACCTTAATCCTCCCGTCCTGAAAATTTAGGCCTAACACCCCGGCCCCTGACCCTATACGTAGACCATATGCCTCATAAGCGCGGGAAACTTAAACCCAAAAGCTGTAGTCCTAAGCCCTGGCCTCTAAAACCTTTCACCTTGAACTGCTAAACCTCGGACCTCAACAACGTAGGGTTCAGGGTTTCGGGTTAAGGGCCTATGAAGTTACGCCCTTACTTGTACATGTTGATGCGAATCCAGGGTCTCTACAAGTAGGCCCTCAGCACATTAGAAGCCAAAAAAGAAGTAACGGTAAAACGGAGGGAAGCGTTCGGAATAAGAACTTGTATTACCAAGAGAGGGAGGGAGAGAGAGAGAGAGACAGATACATACGCATATAGATATACCTTTCATGTATCCCTCATCTGCATGTTCCGTCTGCTTCAAAAGGACAACGCACCCGAAAACCCGTAATTTTGAAGGTCAGCCTGCAAATCCAAGCCCCAAATTTTGACCCTGCAGTGTAGACCCGTGCTGAACAAACCCCTCCTTTTGAGGAGCCTTGATATAATGATCCCTGCTATAATCCCTATTGAGGGGAGGAGGTTTATTAATCAAGCATCTACATTGTAGCGGACGATAGTCGCTTGACGACCCTCGTGACTCTTAATCCCGATGGAGAAGCGTTTCTTGCACGGCTATAGTCCCCCTGAAGTAGATGGAATATTGCTTTGGGTTTATTACAGTAAGATTCGTACGAAGATTGCTGCACGTGTAAAAGGGCACCATAGGGTTCCATCTTAAGTTCAGGGAGGGTAGATTACTTAGAGGGTCCAGCTACCGCAAAAATGGGGTATTCGGTCCCAAATATTATAATCTAAATGGTACCTCCAACCCTGGTTTTGGCTACTTGGACCCCCCAGGGTTGGGGAAATTGCCAGGAACGTTTGGCTCAGGCAGCCTGGTGGTAGCCTAGCAGCTTCCGTAGACAAATGTTTTGCGGCGCCTGCTGCACTGGCGAGTCGGAGCTTGTCGTGCAGCGCGACAATGGGGTATCCCAGCCTTCAAAACCCTAAGCCCTAATCCCTAAACCCTAATCCCGGCCTTCAAAAGTCAGGGGTGCCTGTGGTCCTCTTTTAGTTTCGTAGAGTCCCTAATATTTTTTCTAATAAGGAATCCATGTTCAATCATCATATGGGTAGTATGTTTGGGTCAGGGTTCAGGGTCCCTAAACCTAAGCCCTGAACCCTCAAACCTACAGGGTTCAGGGTCATGATTGTCAGTTTTAGTCCTTGACTTGGATAGCTCAAACAAGTTCCAACAGTTGGCGCTATACCCAACCTTCATGGCTCAAACATTGCTTTCCTAGCTACCCCTTACGGACCTTGCGTGAGAGGATCCTTCTTTGGATCAGTGGAAAACCTCATAGAATAGCAGCGCTATGCTTCCCAGCCATTAGTTTGGCAGCTTATAAAGACCTTATTACTTCTCTACCCTGCTCTTAAAATCCGGAAAGGGAAAGCCGAAACCTAACTTGCTTAGCAACGCTGCTCTTAACATGGGAGAGATGGCTGATTTTGAGACTTGATTTGCTTATTCAAGTTCATGGGGAATTCAAGTCTCAAACGCTGCTTCCTGACCTGCTCCTAACGGACCTTGCGTGAGAGGATCTTTCTTTAGATGAATGAAAACCGCCTGGAATGATGTTTTCCCGCTGTCCTTAGTTTCCGATGTTTATACTTGAAATCTTTTAAATCGAGTAAGAGCTATTCGAAGAGTAGTATCCAATGAAAACATATTGAAACTCTACGTGACATCTGTTTGAAACCAATTCCAAGTCCAATAAACAAGCAAGTCATAATTACTTAGAATCAGTTGAGACCAAGTTACGGCAAGCCAAGTCAAAATCGTTTAACACCTAATATAAGCTGCTGTACAAAACAAGTACCTTCAGGTTCACATTAACATCAACCTGCTTCTTTCGTCCTTATCCACTAACTCACCTTCATGCCCTGACTGGCGGTTACGGGTTTAGGGTTTGGGATTTAAGGTTTTTGGTTTACTGCACCTGCTAACCTGTACTACTTGTGCACAGCATGTTTCATTTTTTCAGGGCCAGAGATCCTTAACTGGAACAGAAGATCAAGAGCGTGGATTGAATTTCGGATGGAAGGATCCTTGGTATGAGGGTAGTTCCTAATATTTGGGTCCCATTGTGGTACCCCTAAATATTCCAGGTGCCCTAAAGCAATCTGTAACCACAAGGGGCCCACAATTTTGAGAACAACCCATATAACCCCTGTAAAATCCGTAACTCTATTAGTTTTCATTTCATTGTCCATTTTCTTTTCCATCTGCTTCACCATTATTCATGGGGATTATATTGCCGTAGAGGGAACGACCCAGGAAGTTGGAGCTGGAGCAGGGGTCTAGGTTGGATACTGCCCCCACTCAGTAACAGTTGGATAATAATTATACCATGGCTATACATAGCCCTGAATAGGACCCCTAATATAGACTGTTACTGGGTGGGGGCAGTACCCAAGGGCTAACGTTTTGCGTTTAGGGCTTACGGTTTAGGGTTCAGCACTAGGGGTCCCTCTGAAGGCTTC
>CAJNIZ010047418.1:0-17705 GCA_905231905.1 Symbiodinium pilosum | reverse complement strand
GGGTTAGGGGTTTAGGGTGTACGGTTTAGGGTTTTTGGGTGTACTTGGAGGTTCAGGGGTGGCTCTGCGTGAGTCTGGAGCAGTCAGCTTATTTGGGTCTCGTACACCCCTGAGTATAGCTGCCTGTGAACCTCCAGATAGGCCAGCCGAATGCTTAAAGTTGGATTTCTTGGGTTTACCAGGGTAGTTCGTATTCAGGGTTCAGGGGTTTGGGGTGTAGGGGTCTTGCATTAAGAAGTTCAAGGTGTAGAGTTTAGGGTTTGGGTCTTAGGGCTTTCGTCTTCGGTCCAATGATTTTCTCTTGTAGCTTGCAGGGTCAGGGGGCTTCAACAAGTAGGTGAATACTGCGGGTACTTGGGCTTACTACATAGCCTTAGAAGATAGGATGTATACTTACTAAGTCCCCCTGACTCGGAACCCCCAAACCCTAAACCCCCAAACCCTACCTACTTTCAAGGGAACAACTGAAACCTAATCCCCTAAACCCTAAACCCTAAACCCATGACCTTCTTCCTACTGGCGAGCAAGGTATGGACCTGCTGCTGGGACCTGGCTGGCAAGCTTTAGGGTCTAGGTTTACTGGAAATTCCCTGAAGATAACGTAATTTATACTAGGGGTCCAGGGAACTTAGAGTTTAGGGTTAGGGTTTGCCTCAGGTGTAAAAGGGTTGTGATGAGGATGTAGGGTTTAGGGTTCCAAAAAGGATAGTATTTTATGTTGATTTAGGATGGTTCCCTTCATAGAGTAAGATTATATCGGGGGATGGTATGTTATAAGTGGCGTGCGATCTTGCTTGAACCAACCAGTGCTTTTCAAATGCACAACAGCAAGCTACGTCATTCTAGGACCCTCCCGCTACACTACTATTACCCGAAGTGCCCTCAAGAAGAGACCTCATATGCCCTATTTAGTATTCCATAGAGGCTTTAGGATATGATATGAGGTTTTGCTGCGACAGTGTCCGTGCTGATGTGCCCCATAGCCCGCACAATCTCCCGTGTATAGCTGGGAGTCTTCATACTACTATGACCCTTATAAGGTTACACTCTCTCTGGCCTCGCCAGCATGAGGTTGTGTTCCTTACACCTCAATATTGCCTGTCAAGGCAGCTTGACAGGCGAAGCCCCAGAAGAATAAAGGCGTGGCTGGACAAGGGTTTAGGGTTTATGGGGTTTAGGGTTTATGGGGGTTTAGGGTTTAGGGTTCATGGGGTAGTTTAGGGTTCACAGGGTTCATGGGGCTTAAGGTTTGGGGTTCATGGGGCTTGGGGTTTGGGGGCGCATTACGTGACGCCTAAACCCTAATCTCTCTAGACTTAGGCCTTCCCGACGCCGTGACGGCCTGATGTTGTTACATGAGCTATAGTGAAAACACAATAAAGGGGGTTCTGTAGGGGGATTATATAGGGTCCATGTAGCTATAGTCTAAACTCCTTCAATGGCGGTTATCTGGGGGGGTTAGATACGGGTGTAGGGTTTAGGGTCTGAATTGCTTACAGAGGGGTTGGTTATATAGGGGAGTATATAGGGGACTTGTATAGGGGTTATGAAGGGGGGATACTAGGACTAGGAGTTTAGATTTTGCTCACATAGAAGTCGTGCCCACAAGAGCTTGATGCTGGTCCTTTACCAGACCTCCCTAGCCAAAAAAGCCCTAAACCCTAAACCCTAATGCGGGCTTCAAAATCCGCCCCAAAGGATGCATGCATGGTCCCGACAAAGGGTCACAGAATACTTGCCATGAAGTGTTCTAAGCAATCTTACCCAGAGCCAATACACCTTTAAAAAAAGTAAGGGGTAAACCCTACAAGACATGAGGTGTCCTTTTATGATGAAGGCCACGTGTACTCTTTGATTAAGGGGTCTTGGGCTTTTTGGGGACTTTCCAACAGCAATTACCAAGCTATCAGTGAAGCAGCCGTCCAAGGATGTACACCAAGACGGGCAAAGGATCAGTGCAGCTTGGCTTCGAGCAATCCTGGTAGGTTGAGTTAAATTCTAGCCCAGCTATAAGTGCACTTAAGCCCTAACCCTACAGCCTAAACCGCATATAACTCAGTTATAGATTCCGTAAGTACCCAGATCGGGTACAAATGGGTTAGAAGTACTAGTGATAATTACACCTACCCGCTGGGCTACAATTATCCTGAACCTCAAGTATGGGTTGACTGAGCATGCTGGCTGGGACGGGGCATGCAAAAACGAGCCATCATCTAATTTTGGATCTAGGGGTTTGAGGCTCAGGGTTTAGGGTCTAGGGTTTGAAGCTCAGTGTTAAGGGCCTAGGGTTTGAAGCAAAGGGTTTAGGGTCTAGGGTTTGAAGCTCAGGATTTGCGGGTCTAGGGTTTGAGGCTTAGGGTTTAGGGTTTTGAGGTTTAGGGCCCGTGGAGGGCTTTTGGCTAGTCTCTGGGGCATGCTCCAGAGTTTCAGGCGCTGTTCAGCATAGTCCAAGGTGTATCGCTGATATTTGCTTGTGTGCTTTTGGTGGAAATTTGCCCGAGACCGGAAGGCCCACTAAGTATTGTGTAGTGCAAATCCTGCGTAGCCTGTTTTTGGGCAGTGCTTTCTGATGATAACGGGGCCTAAATAGGAAGCACAGCAATAGGACTGGTCCTTCGGTAGCCCCGCAGTTCTTCAAGGCTTGTGCAGACCTACCCGTAGCATATCCTGAAAGCCACGCTTCCCTACCCAACCACCCTAAGTCTCCCAAACCGGTCTTGCATCAAGGCAGTCGAATCTAAGGTTAAGACCATGGGCCCCAAGTATGGGCCCTTAACCCTGGGATCCCTATACACCTACTACATACCCGACATGTACCCGTAAGGCTCCCTAGAAATCCCCTTCAAGGCCTAAGGGCCCATAAAAGGGCCCATACTACTGTAAACCCTTAACCCTAAAACCCTAAACCTTATATGGGTGGTTGTCAAAATTATGGTGCCTTTTGGGTCCCTATCATAATGCGGCACCTAAAATTTGGGGTACCCAAAAAGGGACCATGATTTTGACAACCACCCGTATCCTAAATAGATCCAAGGAAGCCATGGATTACCAGTGTATCCGATGGGCTTGTGAGCCAATGGAACCAAGATCCGCATTCGAAGGTTTTTTTTGTGCTTTGCAGGTGGGTTTTTCTGGGTGGCACCGTGGGCCGACGGTGTTCGTGGAGGCGGAGCTAGTTACCAAAACCTCGGTTTTATACCGAAAAACCTAAGCTCTATACCCTAAATCCTATACCTTAACCCCAGCTTGGGATTCTTGGCTTAGCTCAGACCACCTACTTACTGTACTTAATGTTACCATGGCAATATTACCCCCGCCCCCCCCCAGAACTGGTTTTGCGTTTTTGGTTTACGGAAGGGGGGCCTCGCAATAATAGACCAACGTGTTGGGGTAGGACCAGGTAGTGCAGCCCGTAATACAACACGAGTAGGACAAGTAGAAGGGGATCTACTGACATTGGGACACTTTCGGCCGAACAGTATTATTATCGCCACCCACTTATTATTGCCGATGGACCTTGTTTCGACCATTTCGGGCTCCGAACTTGTTGGAAAGGAATTTTGATTGTCCGGGATTTTGCTGGCTCGGCACCAATATGTAGTTGTCACCCCTTTTGTTAATGCTATGGTATTATTACTTCCCGTGCGGAGGCTTTCACGTCTTCTATAAGGCCTTTATACCTTGAAGCAGGATGCTGAAAACATTGTTTAGGTTTTGGGTGTTAGGGTTTAGGGTTTAGTTAGGTTTCAGAAATATATAACATAAATAGAGGCATTTCTCATTAGTAGAGGGTGTTTAGGAATCAGAGTTCTTAGGCTCATTGTACCCTCAAAGACAGGGCAAAAATGCAAGCACAGCCAAGGAACGCCAACATGCCCGAATTATCGGTAGGCGTGCACGATCGCATCGTTACCGTCAACGGTACCTCGTGTGGCAAAGCCCCAAAGAGTCTTAGTGTTCAAGCCATGGCCTACATGAATAGAATGGGGACTTGGTGTACATGTCACGGTCAATACTAGCAGTTATTGGAGCTAGCATTCCTAACATTTCAGGCTTCTGTAGTACAAGATGGCATGCAAGAAGGCACTCATTGTGTTCAAGTCGTACCATGCCCTGTCTTGGATGCCTTGAGTTGTTTGCGCAGTGTGTGTTTCATGTTGGGTCGTCTTGTTTGCAGTCGAGTTACGGGGCTAAGTTTTTCCCGCATATTGTTGCTAGCACCTAGCAGCAACGTAAATACAATTCGCCATTATCAGTGAAGCTTGTTGCCTACAACTCCTTGAAGCCTAATTGCCCTAAGGCTCCATGTAGGTACTATTTATAGGGTTTAGGGCCCAATGTAGGTATTATCTATATAGTTAGAGCCCCAGGGTTAGACCCCACAGTAGATAATGTCCTTCCTGAAATCCCAGGCCCGGACATTAGTTCCTACCTCTATAAATCTTGATTTGCCAGAACTAGACCTCAAAGCCCAATTCCAAGCATTAGGTTTTAGGGTTTATAGGGTTTATGGGGTTTAGGGTTTTAGGGTTTAGGGTTTTAGCCTTCAAATTCCCACCCTGATGCCCGAAACCCTGAATCCTACGCCCTGTGCCCTAAGTGGCTCCAAGCTTCCGCTGATCTGTAAAGTTTATACTCCATGCTCTTTTCCATTATCCCTATATAATAACCCCATTATAACCCTTGTATAACCACTATAATCCCTGTAGTTTTCATTTTCTTGTCCATTATCGCAATATAACCCCATTATAAACCTATATGACCCTATCATCCCTGTAGTTTCAATTTTCTCTTCCATTATCCCAATATACTTCTAGGAAGTCTCTTCCGCCGCTTGCGCAGCGGTCTTGTTTCGGTGAGTACCTTTAAAAAATCAGCATGGGGCGTATACAGTTTTTCTAGGCAGAGAGGAATGGAATGGGTTCATCAGGAAAATGCCGCGCTGCGGGTGGTTTTACGGGGTCAGGCAGCTGCACCCAGACCCCCTAAAGATGTAGTAGTGGGTTCATATTGGGGGGGGGTCCATTTTTTGGATCCTTTAGGGGGTCTGGGCAGAGATGGGATTGGGACCCTGAGTGCCCACCATACGCCCCAGGCTCTCTCTGCCGCTTAGCACATCAACATGACGACGTAGCTGAGATCCGTGGTCTTACCCTCCCCAAAATTACATAAGGCCCCCAGAAAGGCTTTATAGGGACTACTATCCAGCCTAAAGTTGGGATAAGGTACAAGTTGGATACTATTGCCTCAGCCTCATTTCCGCCATGAGAACGATACATGCACTAGGCGAGAACCGCTCAAGTTATAACCAGGTTGTAACTCATATCCTGGTGTAGTTATCGTTTTCTAGATAGCACTTGTGTCTCGCAACATGCTTACCTAGCAAATCAAGAAGATCCTCCCGGACAATGGCCTCATCATACCCTAAACCCTAACCCCTAAGCCCTCAACCCAAGGCCTTCTTAACCCAAAGTCACCCCCTCACCCCCTCCCAGACCCCCTAAAGGATCCATAAGATGGAACCCCCTAATAATCCCCTAGTTTCCCCAATGTAGTAGTGGGTTCATATTTGGGGGGGGAGGGTCCATTTTTTGGATCCTTTAGGAGTCTGGGCTTGCGCTGTCCATGACCCACATGCTGTGAGGCACGGGCGGTTCCCCAAACGACTTGGTCCAAATTCTCAGCTCGGCGGACCAGCACTTGCAGCTTGAGGTATTGCACTACAACATCCTCTGAGCTTATGTTTTGCGTAAGGGTCCAAGTGCTCAATAATTGCCGTGCCCAGTAAGTAGATAGAATATGGAGTACATGGGGGTCTTATTGCAATATACCCAAATCCATATTCTATCTACTTAAGGGGGACTATAGGTACTGTGTAGCTGGGCAAAAGTATTGCAGGATAGGTTTTGGGCAAGTATATGAGTATTGGGCACTTGGACCCCTCACGGGCTGGCTAGGCTAGTAGAGATTTACAAGTCGGGTTTAGGGCTTGGGAAGTCCATAAACCCTAAGCCCTAAACCCTGAACCCAAAACCCCAAACCCCAAACCTTAAGCCCTTAACCCTGAAGCGGAGATAGTAATTTCAATTTTCTTTTCCATTATCCCAATATGTCCCCAACATAACCCCATGGGCGCAGGCTTGAGCCCCACTCTGAGATTGCAGGCCCCTACATCAGCCTAGAGTACCTATTGGTTTAAGGTATTGGATTTTGGGCTTAGGGTTTAGGTTTTAGGGTTTCGAATCTATATGAACCCTAAATCGCCCAGACCGTTGTGCATCAAGTGCGCGAGTCCAGCCTAGAAAATATTAATTGTCGCCAACTGTCTGACTTTAAAGTTGTCCAATGACTTTCGATCGGAAAGCCCTCCGCGACCGTAAGTATTCATCAGCACCATGAACTCGTGCAAGGATTATGGGTGTATAGTTTCAGGTGTTTTCTCCATCCATTGTAGTACCTGTTTTTCGTTACATGCAGTCCTCAGTATAGGCAGAGTTGCAGAAGTCCGAAACCTGGCGCATGTCTCCGCGGTTTTAGTTAGCCAGCTTGACTGTACAGCACCTGTCTCACTGGCCTTCAGTGGCGCGTTTTCGTGCTTTTGACTTTTGACAAGCCCCCTCCGCACTAAGATTTCATTCCGTTTCCTGTCGTGTGTACAGATTCCGGGGGCGTCATACTCTCAACATCACGGTCTCCCGCACTCAGGGGACAACCGCTTTAGGCCCCCGATTGTTCACACCTATTGAATTTGCCTTCGAAAAGTCTGCGCAGCTCCTGAAAATCCCTGTAGCCCACTCAAGCACCTGCATACCCTGCATATGATCGATTAGGCAGGCCTTGTAAATGGCCTTGTACAAGTGGGGGGGGGGCATCACCGCATGTTTCACTTGGGCCGATGGGCTCGTGCCAACACGCCGGTTTAGAATAAGAGGCAGGAAGGGAGCTAACTGGTCCCAGCATCCAATAGCCCTAGACCTCCCGAAAACCCGAAAACCCATACTTCTGTGTACTCGGGATGTCTTGAGGGTTTAGGGTATAGGGTTGCCAAGGGGTTCGGACTTGTGGAGGATCGGAGAGGAAGAAGCCCATTTGCCGTTTGACACCCGCAGGCATTCTGCAAAGAGACCACTGCTCCCTCGCGTTCTTACACGCTTTTAATTTTTTAGGGTGTCCAGAAATTTTGGGGTCCATTGGTGGGGGATGCCGAAACAACCACTGAAATCTGTTGGAGTCTACACGGGGTTCCCTCTTTTGGGAAGCAAGAAGTTTTGCCAGAAGCGCAAGACGGAACGGGTAATTGCATGCAGGTTGTCTGCAGGATGGTCATAAGCTCAAACGCATTAAGCCTATTTTACATGCTTGGGTCGGTACAAGGATGCCAGATGATAATGCTCCGAAGTAGCAGAAGCATCCAACTTTCTCTGCTGTATTCCCCGAAAGAACTACCCAGACCCCCTAAAGGATCCAAAAAATGGAACCCCCCCCCAATATGAACCCACTACTACATTGGGGAAACTAGGAGATTATTAGGGGGTTCCATTTTTTTGGATCCTTTAGGGGGTCTGGAAGGAACTAACCCTGTTGGGCGATGGGAAGGAGGCATAAATTCAAAACCCAAAACCCTTAAACCGTGCGGTGAAATTCCCTGGTCTCTGAACCCTAAACCCTTATAGTCCCCCTTAAGTAGATAGAATATGGGGTATATGGGGATCTTATTATAATATGTCCAAAACTTCAAACCATGTTCTATCTACTTAAGGGGACTATAAAGCCCTAAACCCCCAATTCCCGAAACCCTATTCCCTAAGATTACAGAGTGCAGGGCCGCATAACAACCTTTGATCGATGCTATTTTGGAACTCAGTCAGTGGACCAGCTTAGGGTTTAGGGTTTCGAGTTCAGGATTTGGGGTTTAGGGTTTAGCGTGCAGGGTTTAGGATTTAGGGTTTAGGGTTTAGGGTTTCGGATTTGGGGTTTAGGGTTTAGGATTTAGGGTTCAGGGTTTAGAGTGTAGGGGCGGAGAAGGCTATTCCAGTTCTGCACCGCACCACATCATTCAGCTGCATAATGAGCTTCCAGTCGTCATGTTAGCTCTAGTAGCATGGTTTTTGATCGAGCTTCCCTAGTCTCACGCCAGGGCACGCCTTGGTTTGTCTCATGCCCTTGCCCATGCAGTTCAGGAAGCGGAGTTCGGTGCAGCAGACAGCCTTATCACTTATCAACCTTTGACTGCGGCCTTTGGATTCATCTCA
The DNA here is from genome assembly GCA_905231905.1 of Symbiodinium pilosum. Classification (NCBI taxonomy): domain Eukaryota; class Dinophyceae; order Suessiales; family Symbiodiniaceae; genus Symbiodinium; species Symbiodinium pilosum. The sequence goes on along the minus strand of CAJNIZ010047418.1, from coordinate 9,453 downwards.
ACACTGAAGAAGATTTCGCCAGCTGAGGATTTGCTTGAATGCGGTGGTGACCCCGATTCTTCACTTTTCTCCACGCGCCCAGGCGTTCATTTAAGGCTTGCGGGCTCACAGCTGGCCTTCACCTGGGGTGAGCTAAGTTGCAAGAGATTCTAGGCTTAGGGTTTATGGTTTAGGGTTTAGGGTTTAGGGAACTTGAGCAACGCCTTCAGCAGCTAGTCGACGTGGTTCTTATGGGGACCCTAAACTCTAAACCCTAAACCGCGTGGGGCAGTTGGGCCTGAAAGGTCTCTGTTGATAATGCTAGGCAAGATCGGGGCACCCAAGCGACACAATGCAAGACGGTCCAGGATCTTAATGCACAAGGACCCTAAACCCCCTAAACCCTCTAAACCCCTAAACTCTAAACCCTAAACCGCTTTTCAAGCTTAGCCGTACACAGTAATTGTTATTTGCGGGGAGCTCTGGGATTTAGAGCCCTTAAGTCTCTGAAATGCAGAATACATTGTATTTAAGGTTTTCAAGCATGGGCCCCTAATATGGGCCCTGAGCCCTTTTAGGGGGATTCTAGGGACCCTTAAGGGTACATATATAGGCATAGGCTATGTAGTAGGTATCTAAGGGTCCCAGGGTTAAACGCCCATACTTGGGGCCAATCGTTTCAACCTTAGATTGTAGTTTCCATTTTCTTTTCCATTATCCCTATATAACCCTATATTATACCTCTATAGGTCTTGGAGGCTGTTTTGGCTTGAGGCCTGCTGGTGACAAGAAAACCAGACTAAAGGTTTATGGCTTAGGGTAGATGAGAGCTCTGTGCTACCTCTGGGAACTCCTGGGGACTTAGCTTGGACCTTAGACCCTTCACCCTTTGGGATTCCCTTATTATAGTCCTATTATAGGTACCTAAGGATTAACCTAAACCCTAAAACCTAAAACCCTAAAATTAACCCTTCGTAGGGGTCCTAAGTGCTACCTCTGGGAATTGTTTTGGGGGCCTATGGCTTCGGGGTTACCATCCCTATGCCTGCGGGACTTGAGAAGGGAAACATGTGAGCTATAGTCTACACCCCTTATATTAAGCGGGGTAGATATAGGAGAGTAGTATAGAGGTTATGAAGGGGGATGGCAGGAGTTTACACTCTAGACTGCAAATCATATAAGAGTTGAGAGGCCTCGGCATGCTTTGGCTAATCGCTGGAAAGTCTTAGAAAGTGGGCCTGGAAAGCTCAATCCCAACAAACTGTGCTTGCAGAATTTGACAGTGCAACCTCTAAGCCTGACCTGGAGTGCTGTCCAGGAACTCTTTTTATGGGGCAACCATACTAGTTGGTATATATGCATTTCGAAACCTTAGTGCAAGTTAAGCTTCAAATCCCAACAGAACCCTAGTTGAGGGGTGCAGCACAACACCTTCTTCTTGGTCCTGTTCGATGCCTTCATCGACGCAATGTTTGGGGCGGTCCTGCCTGCCTGCATGGTTGCAGACACTGGGTGTAAGGTTTGGGGTTCAGGCCGGTTTGAGGGTTTGGGTTATAGGCTGGTTTGAGGGTTTGGGATTAGGCTGGTTTGAGGGTTTGGGGTTTAGGCTGGTTAGAGGGTTTAGGTTTCTCCAACAAATTATTCTTTCGATAGTTTGTTCTTGCTGGCTTCAAGCGGCATGGAACCCCGAAGGGTTCAGTCTTGCCACAGGGTTCCTACAAAAGTGGAGCTTATGAACTTTTAAATTTGGAAATTTGGAACTACGGATGCACAGTTTCCATAATTCGGTGGACACGAATATATAGTCCCCCCTTAAGTAGACAGAATATGGGGCATACGGAGATCTTATTATTTTGGGTTTAGGGACAGTAAACCCTAACCCTGAACGCTTAATCCTCGAGCATTTTCCAGCCCTATTTGGGTTTCCATGGTTGAGCAGGGTAGCCAGGTGAGAGCTTGATACCAGAGGAACGCCAGGCCTTCAGTCCTCTATAGTATTAGGATTTAGGATTTAGGGCTTCAAAGCCCGAATTTCATGATTTGCGCTCCTGCATTAGAGTTTTAGCATCAGTTCTTTGCGGTGTGAACCTGCATTGCCTTATTCCAGCAGGGGTATCTCAAGAAGCGCCTCATGATGAACAGATTGCCGAGGCTTGGAAGGACCATCGAGGGCGTGGTAGGCCTAAACACTACGGTCCCCCTTTTGTAGATTGAATATGGCTTTGGGTATATTATAATAAGATCCCCATATACCTCATATTCTATCTACTTCAGGGGGACTATACACCCTGCCCATGGACTCTTGGGATAGCCTTCCAACTAGGGTGATCTCTGCACGTGTAGGTTCGTTCAAAGCCTGAACCTGCAGGACCCTTAATACCCCAGTCTGAATCTCCCCCACTGTCCCCGCCTGGAAAACCCTCTTAATTTAGGACCTAGGAGCTCGCACGAGAACCCAGGTTGCTCGGAAAATCCCCGATCCGGGTGTTGTTTCAGATATGATGTAAACTTCCATGAAGACAGGCACCTCAATATAGACCTAAAATGCTATGATCCTTATGAAAGGGAGCCCCCAGAAGGGTAACCCTAATTTCGGGAATATAGTACCCCTTGAATGCAAAAGCTCAGGAAGTTACCTACAAGTACTTAAATGACACGGATTTGGAGCCGTGGTTGCATCTGGTTGCATCAACATTCAAGGCGTCCAGGCCCTGGAGTGCACCGGCTGGTTCAGGGTGTAGAAAATGTATCAACCCTAAACCCTAAATCCTAAACCCTATAAACCCTAAATCCTAAACCCTATAAATCCTACACCCTCAAACCTGTAAACCCTCAACCTTAAACCCCAAACCCTAAACTGCTCGGATTCTGGAGCCGGGTTTGCGGTGCATAGAGATGTCTTGCGAGAAGGGCACGGCTGCTGAGAGGGAGCAAGGTCTGAAGTGTAAGCCTCCGGTTAGGAGAGCTGACTTCTATAGGGTTATATTGGGGTTATATTGGGAGAATGGAAAAGAAAATGGAAACTACTATAATGGGTTATATAGGGGTTATATAGGGTTATATTGGAGATCTGACTTCTCATGAGGGTTTGGGGTTCTGGGTTTAGAGTTTAGGGTTCAGGGTTTAGGGTTCAGGGTTCAGGGTTTAGGGTTTAGGGTTTAGGGTTCAGGGTTCGGGGTTTACGGTTTAGGGTTTAGGCCTAAACCCTACAGAAAACAACCAACTCAGAGGATTCCGGCAGAAATCGGAAAGACCCAAACCCTAACCAGGAAACTGTTCCAAGCGAACCTTCTATACCCCCATGGCGGGTTCTAGGCCTAGTAACTTAAAAAAGCTTGCTGTTCCCTGAGGCTCGCACAAAGCCCTAAGCTGTTGAGCTGTTTGGGGTCTTGCGAAGCAGCAAAGGAGTCGTTCGGAGCACATGATGCCAAGCAATTTGGCGGCATTTTTTTATGCACAGAAGCTTTGAGACGGCATCTAGGGCTTGTGGTTCTCGGAGTTATTCTTGAAAAAGCCGCCTCTCTTTCCGACTACCCCTTATACAGCTTAGCTCCTGGCCTTTTGGCGCCCAAAACAGTGACAGTCATTTCGGAATCGAAATTTGGAGGTGCGAAGCTTCTTTCAGGCATGAAGTGCACTCCTGTTTACTCCAACTTCGAGATGCGACCTTGCCAGAAAACGATAATCAGGGATTTTTGGTTTAGGGGTTGGGATTTAGGATTTAAGTAGGATTTACGGTTGAGATTTGGAATTGAGGATTCAGGGCCCCATGTATATCTAGATGCAGCGCCTGTTTTGAGAACGCGCAGTTGCAAGAACTACGCGCACTTGCCCGACCCCAAATGGATCCTACACCTTAGATCCCCGCCCCCATGCGGGTTAGGGTTTAGGGCAACTATGAAAACATGCTAGCAAAAAACATACTCTGAGATGTGAGTCGCCTGTAGACTTCTGACACTGATAAGTCCAAGAACAGAAGAGTGTGTTCCACAGCAGGTGCTTTCCCAACCCTGAACTGAAAGCCCCAAACTCCAAATCCTAAATCCTAAACCCTAAGCCCTAAGCCCTAAGCCAAGACCTTGTCCTAGAAGGACCGCAGGTTGTCAATGCGATAAGGATCTAGTGAGGGATGATGATTAGGATTACTATCGGGGGTTATCAGGGGGCTACCTGGAGTTTAGACTATGGTCAGATAGAGTTAGTAAACCGTATCAGCGGACATCGCACTCGGCTGCACCCTTGTCTTCCAAACAGCTGTATATTAACATAGAGAGGTTCTTCCCACTCGAGAGAATCGAACTGCCGGCATGGCCTGCATAAACAAACCTTTTAGCCCCTTTACATCAACTAGCAGGGCAAATTCCACAATGTCTTTTGTATTTAGTTTGCCGCTTCAAGACCCATACCTTTCTAAAGTGTATGCCCTCTGTGTTTGGGTATGCTCGTCTGCGGTCCTCCCTGAGATGATGAGCTGCGCAGTGTCGAATCCATGGATTACGCAAGGATTGCCGGTCTGATGTGGTTATGTTAGGCGGACTCACTCTGCAATGGTGGTGGAACTAATATACAGGGACCCTGATATATTCACCATTGTCCCTTACAAATACTATTGTTGGGTGGGGGGTCGATCTACTTGTTACGCGACAAGGGGTGGGCGGGGGGTCGTTCAAATCTGTCCTTAGCAGGAAACATAGATCTAGAAGCCCTTAGCTCTAAACCCTACAGTAATAGCGGGCCTGCTTGAAGCACTGGGTAGGTACAGGTAAGTAGCGCTGTACCCTAGCAGCAATGGTTTTGGATATTATAGCCCCTATGATAGAGAAAAAAGTTCCCCTTTGTACGAATAAGAACTTGCTTAGAGTTCAACCACCCAAACACGCTACTTAAGAGGGATAAAAGCAGGAGGCCTCTAGTGTTGTTATATGCACTCTAGCCAAACACTTTCTGTCTCATCGGACTTCAAGCAGAATGTTGACACAGTCTCCTTGTTGGTGGTTAGTTTAGAATGGAGGGACGGATCCCTACAGGAGCCCATAAAAAGGGTTTAGGTTTTAGGGTTTATGGTATATGTGTATAGGGAATCCCAAGAACTAGGGGTGACGACACTGTTTGCACAGCGTTAGGTCTGCGGTTGGTTGCGTCACAAACCTTAAACCTTAAAAACCTAAACACTAAACCCTAAAAACCCAAAACGCTAAAAACCCTCAAAACCCTAAACCCTCAAAACCCTAAAACCCATGCAGGTTTATGCAGGCCTTCTTGATTGGGCGCGGGCTGGTTCCCACAAGTGTGCTGCTCGGCCTGCTACGATTGATAGGGTTTTAGGGATTTAGGGATTTAGGGATTTAGGGTTTTAGTGTTTTAGGGTTTTAGGGTTTTAGGGTTTAGGGTTTTTGGGTTTTTGGGTTTTCGGGTTTTAGGGTTTTAGGGTTTTAGGGTTTTAGGGTTTTAGGGCTTTTGGGTTTTAGGGTTTTTAGGGTTTTAGGGTTTTAGGGTTTTGGAGGCTTGAGTTCACCAAATCCCAGGAATTACAGTGGTTTAAGGGCCCGAAGTGGTCCAGGCTTTCCTCCAACAATAGGTGTGCTTTTCTGACTCTTAAGAATTAGAGTCATGTAGGAGTACTTGGGATGAATTTAGTAAAGGCAAAGCAGAGGGGAGCCCGGGGGGTTGAGGGTTTAGGGGCAAACCATGTAGACCCTCCAACCCTTCTTGCCGTTGCTGTTGCAGTTCTGTAGAAGGTCATAAACGGTGGCGATAGAACATCTGAATTTTCGTAGAGTCCATTCCGGTACCCATGATTTGCGTTCAGATAAAGAGTTGCGATGATATAACCCTATATAACCCCTATGTAACCCCTATAGAATCCTGAAAACAAACAGTACTTCGGAAGCAAGCTACTCATGACCACAGTTGGTGAGCCCTTGCACATGTATAGAAAGTATAGGCGGGTGATATGTTGGAAAATTGTTTAGTGTCGATGGGGCTGTTGTTCTAAGGGAATTGCGGCTGTAAATGCCATCTTGCCTCAAGACCTTTCAAAAGCAGCATAGGGTGTCAGGCCTTGTTTCCAAGAAACGGCAAGTCCTGAACTGATCGCGCTACATAAGTATATAACCCCCATATGACCCCTATAACCCCCATATAACCCCTATATAACCCTATATAACCCCCATATACATTGAATCCTGTGGCATGTTCTGAGTCTGCTGCAGTCCCTCCCAGTGAGGCCGTACCCGCACTGAGCTGCGCACTTTGAAGCCTTGAGCCATTCATCCCGGACTTCTTTTGGGTAGAATAGTATTAATAACAATAAGAACTGTAATGGTAGTAATGAAAATAGGAATAAGGGTTTAGGGTTTAGGGTAATATTAACAAGAATAAGAACAATTTGGAATACTAATAACAACAATAGTCATGCTTGGCCTCCAAGATGGCGTACGCATACGAATGCTATGCAAACCCTGGGGCCCCAATATCCTTAATGTAGACCCATGATTAATAGACCACCCCCTCAAAGGGCCTTAATATTAGGATCCCTGCTATAATCCCTATTAAGGGGAGGGGCTTTATGAATTAGGGGTCTACATTAATCAAGGAATAGACTCTGAATCATGTAAGGAAGTCTAGTATCATTCAAAGCCTATTCCTTGAGGATAAAGTGTTCATCTCTCAGAACCAAAGCCTAAACCCCTAGATCCCCTGAAAAATCACAGGAGCCATCTGAAAACAACGATGGTCTTGCCAGCTTGCTGCGCTCTCATGTCCATGCTGTAAAAGGATCGAGGGGGTGCAACGTATTGAGACCTTCAACCCTTGGCTTTTGTTGGTTTAGTGTTTAGGCTTTTGGGTTTTGGGGTGTTGGGATAAGGGTGAATAGGGTTTAGGAATCCCTGCGGATGGTTAAGGTCTAGGGTTTAGGGTCTAGTAAAGCTAGCTTCCTGCAATACCCCTAAGGGTCCAAGTACCCAATAATCATATACTTACCCAAAACCTGTACTACAATTACTATTACCAAAGCCCTAAGTACCCAATTATCGACCCTTAGGGTACATTGCTACCACCTGCCAGGTTCAGAGGGTTCGTACTTGCAGGGCTTACTTTACTAACATCTCAAGACCCTGTCCTCCATTCCTGAAATCATACTCAAACCCAGATTTAAGAAACCGCGGTTTAGGAGGTTTAGGGCTTAAGAGTTTCCATGTTCTTTTCCATTATCCCTAAATAGCCCCAATCTACTATATAGTGGTTTCCATTTTTTCCATTAAGGTTGTTTAGGGTGTAAGAGCTTCCATTTTCTTAGCCGTTGTCCCTATATAACCCGAATATACTACACAGCAGCTTCCATTCCTTTATCCATTAGCCCTCAAGTTCACGGACGTCTCACAGTATCGGCCGCTCATCTGGACCGTATTGCTGAGGGCCCCCGCGGTCCAAAAACCCCAGCCCCAAACCCTAAACCCGAAACCCTAATGGTTTGCTGGGCCCACACGGTACGAAAGCCTCAGGCTTCAACTGCTGGCGCTGACTTGGCCCTACCTGTCCTTGTGGGCGGCTTGTTAGCGCTTTGAGGATTTCCCTTACTAGGTGTAGCAAATTGGTCTAACGTTTTAGGGCTCAGGCTTTAGGGTGGTGGCCCAGTTCAGACCCCAATGTACTGGTATAGGGTGAAAAGTCGAGGGTCATGGGTTCTGAGGGACGCCCCCAGTGTCAAGGAAGTAAGGCCGCAAGGCCTTCAAGTCTACACAGGGCAGGGAACTCCAACACTAAGTCAGTCAGTATGAAGTAGTAAGGGCTATTAAGGGAGCCTGAACAGTGGACATGGGGTCGTTTAGTATAGTCCCAAATCTAGTCCTTAGTAAGGAACCCATATTGGCCCACATCCACTAATTCTCCGCAGCATATTGACCCCAGCTCAAGTAATGAATCTCAGAACCCAAACACACACCATAAATCCCATAATCATACATCAGGCAGCATGTGAGGCCCTTGCAATTTGCGACAAATCTAGGATAAAATGCTCCAGTCGCTTTGGTTTGAGAAAGGTTCTCTTAGCTGTGTGTTGAAGGTTTTGGGTGTGTGGGGGAGGGGAGGGGGGGGGGGNNGGGGGGGGGGGGGGGGGGGCGTACAGGCTTTACCCTGAGGAACCCTAGACCCTAAACATTAAACCTATTACTATTACTCTTGTCATCGCTACTACACTTGGCTCTTGACAGTATCAGTAGTTGTGATGGGTATTATGTTTCGTTTTGCTATGTCAGCCCTCAAACTAAGCTTTCTGAGATCCGCATATGGGAATGTGGGGTCTATAAGCCAAACCAGACAGGCTGCCTAATAGCCGGTAGGGTTCAGGGTTTACGGTGCCCATTTCAATTTCCATGTTGGTACACAAGAGGTGTACATAAGCGTTTAGGGTTTACAGTGCGCATTTGAGTTTCCACGTTGGTACACGAGAAGTATGCATAGATAGTAGACAGCTGATTACAATGATAGCTTACCTGAAATCCTTGCAGCCTGCACATAGGTTGCATATGCGCTCTTCAGTTGTTCAAGACATGCAGTCTTCTTGTGGGGCGCGGGGGCTTTCACAGAAAAGATTCCCAAACAATCCTCAATAGGAACTCCACTAACTGCCTTGTAATCCCCAAGTACAAGGTATCCCGACGGCCCCTAGCGGCCCAAAGTTCCTCAGAAGCCTCGTTCCTACAAGAGCTACGAACCCACAGGGGGAAACAGTGAAATTTTGTTATTGTTCTTCTTAATGTTCTGACTATCTCTGTCAGTTAAAGTGTGATTTAAGTTGTTGTCACTATTAGAGAACTAGTATTCTGATCAGTGTTCTTATTCCGAAGTTGTTTTTTGTGCACAGCGCCAGGTCAAACTTGTAGATCTTCGCGATGCAAGGGACCGCGCTGGTGTTAACCGGTTTAGGGTAAAGGCCCTATAGCGTCCTGTGGCGAAAGGGTTGTTTTGGATTTGACTGGCATTCAGAGAATCTCTGCACTAGGCCCTAAACTCTACACCAAGCAGGGCTGTGTTTTGCAGCATGAAGCCAGGGGCTCTAAGTGGAAGACTAGGCTAGCTTTGGTGATGTACGGCTTCGGTCCTGCGGTGGATACTAAAAATCCTGCATGACCCTAAGTACCTTCAACCTTGGGAATTCGGATACTAGAGTAACGTGTACTATACAGTTATGCAGAACTCTTTGAGTATTAGCCGAAGAAGGTGTTTTCGTTAGTGGACACATCCGTCTGTGGCCTCCCTGCTACGCTACTCAAAACTACTCCTGAACCTGCACCCGCAGGAGCTTTGGTGCCATAGATCCGTGGAGGATCGTCGCCGGCGCTTGTGCGGCCCTCGCATCTTCGGAGCCTTGATGCTCGGCCGGGGGTTTACTGGGTTGCTGTTAAGGAACTTAAATTAAGTTACTATATTGGGGAAACCCTATTATTTACTATATATACACATTATGGTAAC
>CAJNIZ010047417.1:0-36272 GCA_905231905.1 Symbiodinium pilosum | reverse complement strand
CCGAATCCAGACCATCCCTTTTCAAGTAATCCCCAAGGCCTCCCGGGGCCCTCAGTACCGTGGGAGCCTTATTGAGGACGTCCTATTTTCATTTTTCGGAGGCCCCTATTGTTAGGGGGGGAGGGGCGGGGGGCCCTAGATTAAAGAGGGTGCAACATTACTATTATATAAGGGTACTATGGGGATTAATGGGGATGATGGAAGAAGAAAACGGAAACTTCTATTTAGGGTTTAGGGTTTAGGTCATTACATGGGGCAGTCTCGGTGCTCATGCGCAAGCCTATGCGCCAAACCACGTCGCAGAGCGCGAAACCCCGAATGAACAGTGGATTCTCATAGTCATCCCTGTACAATCCCCATACATACCCCTATACTAGTCCTTGTATTCACCTCCCCCACTGCCCTAAACCCTAAACCCTTAACCGCAGCCCCCCACTCACCCTAAACCCTAAATCCTAAACACACCCTTAACCGCGGCCCCCCGCTCCCCCTTAATCTCCCTCAAGAAGGATCGGGGGCGAAGGATGCTTCCTCACTGGAAAAATCGCACGGGTCAAACCTCTGGGCCAAAGGCAGACAAGAATTTGGGGGTTTCCCAAAATGAGGGTAGACTGGGTAAACTTTTGTGGGCCCCACCAATCAAAGGATTATAGCAGTTGGGTCTTGCTATGTATGGAAACTCTCATTTCAAAGCTGAAGTAACCGATGAACTCCTTGTAGGCCTGGGGTGATTTTTATACGGGGCTTACAGAGATATGAATTTTTAGAGGGTGTATAACTGTTTGAAAAAATTGTAGAAGGCTTAAGTTCATGCTTCCTCAAGCTTATGGATATGGCCTCAGCCCAAGATGGGGACCTTACTATGGGCGGGTGGGGACTGGGAACGCTAGAGCGCGGACGCATATATACTACAAGTATGTGAGGCGCCCTCAGGAGGACTAGGTAGACCCTAGACACACTCAACCTCGAGTTTCACGTCTTGACTTCTTATCAACCCTCTTCACACTTTATGGCTAAGGGCTTAGAGCTTTAGGGTTGTGAATGCTGAGCCCTGTATCCAATCAATCCCTTCATGTCCAAAGCTTCACTACACGGTTTTAGTTCTTAGGGGCCAGGGATCTGACAGAACATGATAGCAGCAATAGACAGATAGATAGGCAAGGAAAAATAATTGTATATATACACACACATAGAAATGTTGGTGTTTATGCGCATGTTACAGACACCGCATACTGAAGGTGACGATAACAAGCAGCATAATACTGTAATGAATGTCAGATTGGGACAGTTAAAGACCGATGACGATATGAACAAGTCATGCAAGGTTATGACAGAAAAGACAATAGCGTTTTGGTCTGCTTCGCCAGAACTGGTGATACTTGTGATACGCAAGCTTTGCTGAATGATCTTGCTCTCCAGGCTCTCCTGTCCATGTGTGGCCGACGCCACGGACAGACGCCACATGCAACAATTGCGGGAAGCGTATTCTTTATACGCAATGTCTGTAACGTAGGGGCTAGGTGGGAAGGCGAGCAGGAAGTCAGGCAAATCGCCTTCTAGGGAACACGCGTGGGTCCTGACAGACCTAGAAAGCCTGACAGTTCCAGGTGAACTACTAATTCGAGGAGTTTATCACAATGATCGCAGAAGTGATACTTAAGCAGCTACATCTCGCCTCTAGGCGGACCAGGATATGGAGCAGAGCCCTAAAACACAAATCCTTGCACATTACTTAAACGGGAATACTTTGTGAACCCTCCTTGCAAAAGGAGAAGATAGCAGCAGCTATGTGATAGTCAGAAGTCAGGAGGTCCTTTTGCCTGTCTGAGGATTGAGCTTAGCAAATTATCATTCTTGCTTACCACGCTCGTGCAGCAGGAAGAGGTCTAGCAAGGAAGGCTGCGACCAATTTGATACAATGAACATCTGCTTCGATGTGGCAGTTTCCGAAAGCTAGGGGTCCCTTTTTGGGGGCTCCATATGAGAGCCCCGTTCTGTATTTGTGAAAACCTCCATGGACTCCATGACAGCCGCTTATAGCCACTCTGAAAAAAGACCCTCAATGCTTGGATTCCCTGAAATGTTGGGTTCCTCACTTCAGGATTCTTCCCGACATCTCCCTAACCCTGTCCCATTCTTTGAATGGCTTGAGTAAGGGCTAAACCCCAAACCCTCAAACCAAAATCTTCAACCGTGAAACCCTAAACCTGGTGAGCCTAGGAGAGATGCATCCCCTCCCCCCGGCATTCCCTATTCTCAATGTAACCTTTTAGGGTTTAGGGTGGCATCCCTATTTCCCGTGTAAACACGAATAACCGCAGCCCCTTGAAAGTTTTGTATCATCCTGCATATCCTGGGGGTCCCCTAGCGATTTGCGTATCTTGAGAAGCCTCCAGGCATGTACTTTTCTGAACTGTTGCTGCAGAGGTATGACAGAGGTAGGGCCGCCTCAAATGCCTTGATCAGGGCTAGAAGTAGGGGCAAAGTTAAAGAGGCTCGCATACATTAGTCTTTCAAGTAATGTCCAAGTCAAAGAGTTTCTAGAGGATCCTCCTCAATGCTCTGGGTGAAACTCCCTGCTGCTACTGCAACTTTTTCTGGTACCTTCGGGTTTGGGGTTTAGTACAGGGCAATACCCATAGTGGACCATATATCCATTCTGTAGGGGCTAAGGGCATTTATGCGTATCTTGGAGGCCCATGCAGTACTCTCCTTACCAACTTATTGCTGATTTCGCTTTGTTTTTTCGGCTGTGATAAGTGCTGCTGGCGCTGCTGGAATAGGCTCCCTACAAGTAGATAGAATATGGGGTATACGGGGATCTTATTATAAGACACCCAAAGCAATATTCGATCAAGAGCTTTGCAAGGCCATCGTGCAAACCTCACTTCAGGACGGGAACTTTATGCAAAGCTGACCATTTGGCGAGGGGTTAAGACACACCGGAACTCTTGGTGGCTGCATGAAGAGCAAGCGGGCCGAGACGTGCAAAGAAAAAGGTGGGCTCAAGTAAGGAAAGCTACGCATGCCGGCTCTCTATTGCCTCGAGCGGCGCAGCGAAAACCGCCGACACCCTGTTAACAGTCGAGTCGCATTAAGATTTGTACTGATGGGAACCGTATCAATATTGGCCGTAGTAATAGCAAAAGTTGCCATAATTTTAATAACAGTAACCGGTAGGATAGTAGGAACAGCACCAATCATATGTAGCACTAGATCGAGAAGGGTTCCTATGGGCCATGCCGAGTCCCATGCCCTACATGGACAGGATGACCCCATCCTTTCCCGAACTCTTGGCCAACATTCCAGCCAAACAACCCCATCTCAGCCACTCCGGCTGAATATATTAAGGGCATCATACCCTAAGAGCACCATTTTTTGAAAACACAAGAGCTTCCCCTGAACAACAGGAGTCCCTTACGCGTACAGAAACACAATTAATAGCAAGAATCACTGGGCCGAGGACATGGAGGGCTTATAGGGTCTAAGTTGAATTTCTGGGGGTCAGTCTATAGTCCCCCTTACGTAGATAGAATATGGGGTATATGGGGGTCTTATTGTAATAGACCCAAAGCCATAATCTATCTACGTAAACGGGGTCTATAGAAGTAAGAGTTTAGGGCTCAAGTTTCAGGCCTCAGGGATGCGATTAAGTTTACGGTTCATGATTGAAGGCACAGTAGGCACGGAGTAAAACGTGATGTGACAAGCATGTCTCCAGTTGGAGACATATCACTTCTCAGACTAATGAGAACAGATGCTACATGAGATCATCGCCAGGGTTCAGGGTTTCAGTGAGGGTTTTGGTGTTTCGGGCTGTGAAGGCCTCTTCCAATCCAGTGAACTTACTGGTGGTCACGCGGAAATGGAGGCATGGCTTCCTTTCGAATAGTAGTCGGGTCTAATGCTTAGAGCTTATAAGGGAATAAACATCCTAAACAGAGTGTCCTCCTTCCCTACTAACCACCCGATAGTTAGCTGCAGAAGTACTACACTCTGAACCCTATACACTACACTCTTAACCCACACAGAAAACAACCAGGCCATAAGAGTCCAATCTAACATGGAACCGCTAAAGTCTCTTTTAAGGTCTGGAAATATGGGGCGAGGTTCTCACACAAAAATGGTTTTGGAGACACCTGGGATAAGTTGGATCGCTAGAAGATTATGGGGTCCCTGTGCAGGATTTAGGGTTTAGGGTTTCGGGATTCTATACAGGCAATTCGGAGAAACTCCAAACTGGATACTGCGGAGCTCCGGCGTGCGACGGATTCCGTACGCACTAACCCAAATATTGCCGATGATTTGGTGAAACTGAGTTGGTGGAACTTGGCAAGGTTGTAAATTGCCTGTCGCAGAAAGTGGGCTGTGTCAAATTCTGGGTCCAAGGTCCTATGTCGGCGACCTTGCGCTGGGAGTGTCATGAGTTGATGATGTTTTCTTGAAGATGCAGCCAACACTTGAGATGCTGTCACGCTGGGTTGCCTCCTCGCGAGGGTAGGGTAGCAGCAAATATCTTCTAGCTGCCAACTATCATGGTGCATGAAGGTATCATCTTGCATGGGGCGCGAAGCCCAGCAACTGATCGATGATTATATCATATTATATGGTAGTTTCCCTAAACAGGGGGACCCCAATATGGACCCCAAAATACTGTAGTCCGTATTACAGGGACCCCCAGAATGGTGCCCCCAATTTTTGGAACCCCACCCCCCAAATATACGGATATTATATTAATCCACGCGGCTCCTTTGGTGCCAAGAACTGCTTGGGTATCTAGGATTCAGGGTCAATAGATTAAAAAAAAACTCAATGTGGGATTTCTCAACATGGGGGGGGGTGGCTTTCGACACCCTTGGACCCTTGGAATTACATATATATATATATATATGAAATACGAAGGCAGTATGGCGGGTCGGTCCGATTCAGGATTGAACGAGGACATGCTCAGAACCTAGACCCTCCTCTATTAGGGCCTCAATACCACCTATACGGGGCCCTATATCCCCAATTAAGGGTGCTAGACCAGAAGGGTCCTGAAAATCATCCCTTCTGACATCCGTGCCGCCATTGGCCCAGGGCTTAGGGTTTAGGGTTTTTAGTTTGCATCCGATTAACTGCACGAAGAGATTGATGAACCAAGAGAGGCAGCTCAGGTAAGCTATATTACCGCTACTTCTACCCTCGTCAAGACGCTGCTCGTACAAGACCTCATTTCATCCTGTTGTTGTTTCTGTTGCTGCCCATATCAAGAGCTTAGAGGATGGCTTCGTATCTACAAGCTCCATGGAGGAGTTTCAGTCACGTAGTTGGGTCTCAAAGTGCCTCGAATGTACAACCCTTCTCAATGCTGACGCCATGCAGTTAGGGTCAGCCGTGTCGGTGTTGCACCTTTCTCTTCTCCGGTCGCAGACGAAGGCACGCGGCCATGTTGTGTTCGAACTGTGAGTGTGCCGTACAGCAGGACCCCAAGAATCGACCAGTCCCATGCCTGTAAACGCCCAACCTCTTACTACACACCATCAACCCCAAGTGCTACAGCCCTTGTCCATAAAAAGATAACACCACCATATTTCTATGTTCTTGTCACACACACATTCTCCTCTTCTCTGATGGCCTTACCTGAGTTTGAAGGACCCTTGGATTGCTTCAGGGTCAGGGAAGAAGTCTACAGGGTGAAAAAGCAAGACAGGCTGTCTAAAATGAAGGGTGCGGCCTTATAGGGCGAGCCGAGTAGTTGGGATTGCTTCTGGCGTCTGTAGTGCTCCTTACTTGTCTATCTTGTCTATCTGGGGAAGTTGCATCTTGAAGCAGCCCTTAGCGCGGGACACCAGACATCCAATTCACAGAAAAGATAAGGTACTTTCCCAATGTAGAGGGCCCCAATATGGACCTCAAAATGCCAGAATCTAAATGATAGGGGCCCCCAAAAGGGTACCCCTAATTTTGGAAACCACCATAGGCTCATGGTACAGGGCTTTACTACGCTTGCCAGCTTGGGTCTTAGGTCTCTGAAGCCGTTGCAAAGTTTGCGCTCGCGTTCCCTAATGCCGTGCCCAAATGTTGCTTTCGTCTTTCTGGAAAGGGCCTCGTGTAGGAGCCTATATAATCACCAATGTCACTTTGAGGTCTATTTAAAGGTACCCTTACAAATAGGTATACCCGCGAGTTGTTGAGGCCCCTGTAATTAGTAGTTGCCATATCCTACGTTCTTCAAGGCATTGGTGCTGTACGCCCTAAACCTTGAATCCTAAACCCTAAAATCAGGGCATTAATGTTTGTGTTTGATCTTTGAATGGGGTACCAGTGTTTCTGCCCGGAACAGTGTGTTTGGCGGAGTAGATTATGCTCTTCTTATGAAGTACTTCAGGCAAATAGGACATAACCTCACTCCATTTTGGGGCCTATACCACCCACATGGAGTTTCCGAAAATTAGGTGTGTATATATATATATATATTCTTTTTTTGGGGGGGGTGGGGTGGGGCCCCTACAGTTAGGATTATAATCTGTTGGGGTATAGATTTGGGTGCTCCTATGTTGGGACATAGCTAGATTGCACAAGCTCCTCACTAGCCCCTCGACTTAGTGCAGGCCCTGCCATCAAGCGGCACGCAGTCGACGGATCAACTTTGAGGTTAGGGTTTATTTTTTTAATGTTTGGGGTTTAGAGTTTACCAAATAAAGGAAAGCTCCAGGTGGGTACTTATCACTTCATGTCGCCTCGTTGCCCTTCTAGTATCCCGCTCAATAACCCCTTATGAGAGTCCCCTATATAACCCTCTACATAGTAAGCCCCCTTTGAGGAGTTCAGTCTCTAGCTCGTATGGGGGTACCACCTTGGTAACTACCCTGAACCACAAACCTTACAATGAATGGCCATTCAGACTGAACCGTAGGCATTGAGGGCAATGGTACATGTGCTTAAAATTTGGGGTTCCAAAGCTTGGCTTCAGGTTAAGGTCTGAACTTACAGGGATATGGTTTAGGGTGCGCCCTACACCCTAAACCCTAAAACCCTGAAACCCTGAACCCTAGACCCCAAAGCCTGAAGCGGCTCTGTGAAAGCACCAGATTCAGTGAGCCTGGTCTGGCTTACAGCCTATCGGTAACCTCAATGACCTAGAGTAGGATAGTATTTGGATAATGGAAGATAAAATAGAAACCACTATTTCGGGTTTTGGGTTTAGGGATTAGGGTTCAGGGTTTATAGGGCATCATGGGCCTAGGGTTTAGGGTAGCTAGTTATACCTTCAAAGTTGTGTGGTTACTACTAAACTATAGGCACTCGATGTTGCAGGTTATAAGGGCTGAGCCAGGTTATAAGGGCTGAGCCCGCAAACCTCTCACAGCTTTGAGGCCAAGGATTGGAGGAGAAGGAGACGAGTGCAACTCCGAATTGGCGAACGGCAGCTTGACTGGAAGCGGTCTAGGTTTTGTGCTCGTCTGAAGCTGCCAGCCAGGCATTGTAGGGACAGTGATGAGACAAGTTTCTAACCTAGGCCGCTTGACTCTTTGAAATCTGTGGCTTCGCTTCCTCCGAGTGTGGGAGATTGCAAGAAAGCTTCAAAACCCTAAACCTCCCAAGCCCTAGACCTCAGACCCGGAAACCCTAAACCGGACCCGGGTGCAACGTTTAGCAATTCAGGTTGGACCACCCAGTAACTAATTCAGCCTTCTAAGATGTGAAAAGTGTTGTAGCTACCGCGCTGAGATAGGGAATTCCAAAAAAATACAACCCCTATATTCCCCCTATAATTATTGCCCTATATAACCCCTTTAAAGGAAAACTAGGTGCGCCTCTTCCCTCCTTGTGGAAAGCCCATATTTGCATGAATTGCACAGGTACCGGGACGAGGCAGGGCACAAAAAAGCAAAATGCCGCTTTTGAAGCCGTCGTATCCATGCCCCAAAGCCCCCACAATGCATACCCAAACCCCTGGCAGCCCAAACCGCAATGCCCAACAACGCTGAGACACCTCATCTGAAACCCATATCCCAACCCTAAACCCTAAACCCTAGCCATCGCCCACCTGGAAGCTATGAGCAGGTGCTTCCTTTGGAACGTTGAAACAGTCCCCTGCTCTCGACATGGGGACCTTCAGTCCAAGGCAACACAAGAAGCTTAAGGGTTAGATTCAGGGACTCAGGGGTGCTATATGGTAGTTTCCCTATGTAGGGGGGCCCCTAACATAAACCCCAAAGTACGAGAATCGGTATCATGGGGACCCCCAAAAAAGGTACCCCGAATTTTCCGAAACCCCCCTAAACCCTATAAACCCTAAACCCTAAACCCTAAAAGAAGGCAATAAAAACACCATTACTCTGCTCACAAGGCCGACTTAAGGCTCTGGGTTATGGGATTTAACACCCTAAACCCTATTTCCAACCCCTAAACCCCAAACCCTACACATACCTCTAAGGGATTTGGAACCCCAGTAGAAATTATAATTTCAGCTAAATATTAGGATTCTAGGTAACAGAAATTAATAACTATTTTCAGGAACCTTGTAGATACTACAAGGATTTATTAGGGGGAAATCTTCGTTATTAGGGGTGGTGGGTGGGCCTATAGTAGGGGAGGTGAGGGGCGACAAACAGACCCTGAAGCAATTTAGCGTTTAGTCACCAAAAGAAATTCGTGGCCATACTGAAGGATTGCCGGTTCGAGCTTCGATTCAAAGTGCTTGTTTTTAAATCAACCGTGCACGTCTTTGACTTGGGTTCCGGACCGCTTCTGATGTTCCCCTCCCCTGACAATAACTACCCCCCCCACCCCCTTAAGAGTAAATGCCCCAAATTCAGTACCAGTGCGTATTATGCGGGTTATTTGTTACAAGGGCAGGGGGACGGGGATAGTTCTCTGGTGGAGAGGATTATTGGATAGTCACTACAGGGGTCTACAATGAGCAAGCACAGAAGAACATTCCACTTTTGGGGATAGTTTTGGAACAAGGGCGAAATCTTGAGTTCTGCCCAGCATTAGGTTGCCCAACCTTCAGGTATCAGCACTGGAAACACCCCAAAGCCCTACATCCTAGGACAAACGGAGAGGCAACACTTGGAATGGGTGACATTACGGCTGCTGCATAAATAGCCTAAACCCTAAACTGGCCTAGATTTGGGCTAAGGGGCAAGGCGAGTAAACGCTGTGCATAAGATAATATCTCGCTAGAGCAGTCCAGCCTCATCTCTTCGGATCATAGTAACAATATATTTACCTTTAGGTTTTAGGGGCTCAATGGTTTAGAGGTACAGGGTTTAATGATAGAGCCCGGGCATAAACCCGAAGCCCTCCGCAAGAATACAGCCGAGTGCACCCACAAACCATAGACGCTTAACCCTCAGCATTCACATGCCCTCTTTGGGGGGGGGGGCCAATCATGCCCTCAAGTCCATTTTCGTGTTCGAAAATGGCATAACCAACCACAGCTCCACCCACAGCAAACTGAAGTTTGGGTTTAGGGTTTAGGGTTCGCAAGAACTGGGCCCTTTTCAAAATCTCGCATGCATGATTCGTGATTGTGAATGATGTCATTTGGAGAAACTTGTAGATAGCAGCCCTCCTGACGGGCCAGAATCACTCTTTTGCTACCAGGGAAATGCAGGCGCAAGCACTACAGGCAGTGCCTGGTATCCATGTTTCAAATGCAAGTCGCAAAACTCGAAGTAGCCTACCCGAGATCCCCATGCTTTCCGTGTGGCAGCTTCCAAAAGAAGGGAGCCAACAGCTTTCCTCTGCATGTATCTTTGCATAGTCTCCCAGAGTAACCCATATAGAGGCCTTTGAGGGACCCTCAAGGGCCTCAAGTGCATCGGTGGTCGCCTATACCCCTACACCCCGGAGAGCCCTCCGTTATGAGAAAGCCCAGGATCGGAATTCCTGCTGGAAGCCTTCATGGCCCCTTGAATTTTGGAAGCCCCCATGATATCTCGTGAGCTCGCCGCAAAACCCTGGGCTGTCTTCATACCAGAAATCGGAGCATCCACAGAGTCAGGTTTAGTTTCAGATGTGTTTTTTTGTCCGATCACAGGCAGATCCCTAAAGCCTATGCCTTATATTAGCATGTTGGATTTAGGCTACTTAGAGCTACAGATGAACACTTCAAAGTTCAGGTTTTGTAGCCCTATAAACGCTAAATCCTGAAACCCAAACCCTTTAAAAGAACCCAAGCTTGCCAATCCGGTTTTATCGGTAACTGCTGAATCGCCTCAAGTAGAGCTTGCAGGCCAGTCAACTTGTTGACGCAACAAAGGTTTGGGGTTTAGGGTTTGGGGTTTTGGGCTTGGGCTTCGGAAAGCCGAATTTATGTTCCACCCTGAGCCCCTTGCAAACCTAATATAAATCTAACTCATGCATCACTTGGCATCATCCAATCCGTTTTCCATTGCCTGCAACCTCGGTTACCTACACTTTTTTGAGTCATATCTACCAAACAGGTGGTAATTACTCATGAACTGCAGGTGTTTGGGGTTACTGATCATGATAGCAATAAGCAGTCAGACCGCACGGGTCTGGAGTGGACCAGTTCTGGGATGAAGCGCAGATCCAGACATGGGGCAAGTCACGACAAAGTCGTCCGTGCAGCCTAGCAGCGGCGTGATAGGCTGCGGTAGCCGCCAAAAACAATCCCGTGACTTCCTGATACTGGTGCACGGGGAGCCAAGCAACCCTAACACTGATGCAGCATGAGGAGAATGACAATGAGCTATGTGCACTTGGAGCAGCAGGAAGTGGAGGTGCAAGAATAACGAGAAGTTTAGCATCTAAAAGGTGTAGAGAAGGGTGGTAAGGTCCACGTGCCCCCACCCCCACCGCCACTGCTGCCGCCACCCCCGCAGCCTCCACCTCCACCACGTCCATCTGCACTCCACCTCCACCCCCACCTCCACCCCCGCCACCTCCACCGCCTCCACCACCGCCACCCCCACCGCCTCCACCACCACCACCACCACCACCACCACCACCACCACCACCACCACCACCACCACCACCACTTCCAGGGTTGACACACCAAAGACGGGGAGTTTAGAATCTTCTGTGCTAGCTCATCCAAGGATAAGGGTTCAAGAAGGACGTGAGAAAAGCTCAAGCTGCCAGACCTCTAAAGACGTATAACACGAACTACAGGCAGCACACACGAAGCCGAATAGCCAATAAAAACATTAGCCGTGGGGAATAGCTCGATGTAGGTGATATTCGCAGATTTAGTGCCCAACGTAGGTATTATTTGCATACTTGGATCCCTATATAGCCCCTGTATAACCCTAGTTTCCATTTCATTTCCGTTTTCTTTTCCATGTGATTCTCCATCATTGGTATCATTTGCATACCGGGACCCCTGAAACCTAAACCCTAAACCATCAACCCCAAACATCAAAAAGCTTATTCTTAGCGTCCCCCACCTGTCCACCTCAGCACCGCAGTCTACACTATAAGAAACAATCAATTTTCGGGTTGCTGGCAGGGAACGGAAATTAAGTTACTATGATAACGGAACCATTTGTCTACTACATACTACTATTGTGGTAACTTCATTACGTTCCTTAAAAGCAACCCAGATCTTCACGGCCTAAAACCCATGGTACTCACTTAGCTTCAGGCATCTTGAACCCTCTTAAGGCACCCGGAAACTTCAGGGGGTCTAAACGTGGGGTTTGAAACAACTAGGGGCCATTTTTTTGCGAGCCCATGTAAGGATAATAGTATACTGGGATCTAAATTGGGGCTGAGGTACTGTGACTCTCCACTGCCTCAGGAAACTTCCTCATAATGCTGTGACCGCCTCTGTCGCAAAGCTCCCCGCTTGACACTTGAGCAAGGTCCGAACACGCAAAGACAAAGCATCCGTAAACTTAAAGACCCCGCAACCTGAACACTTCTGAAGTCGTTACATGTGTAGACTGGGAAACCCCAAAGGGTCCATGTAGCCAAATAGTATATACTTGGGCCCTAGAGTAGGCATATGGGAACCCCTTTGGGCCCTAAGTATAGACCATATACCTACATGGACCCTTTGGAAACTAAGGTTAAGAAGTAAGTGGGGGTTCAGCGCTGGATCACAGCGTCTTCAGACAGGGTTTGGGGGGTTGGATGAAGGGTTCGCGAAAACTTGAGCAGCCGAAAAACTGCTACAAGAAGCACCAAAAGCAACACGCAGCGTTGCTGGCTTGTGGGGCTTTGCCCTAGCCGTACCCACCACCGCTGTTATCACAACAGTTTCCGAGTACTGTGGTCGGATTTTGAATGCATGGTCCCCCAAATTGGACACCAAGTATAAACATGCATCAATATTTCAAGGACCCCATTGAACCTAAACCCTAAACACATAACCCGTACACCACGCATATTGAGAATTGACTACTTGGAGGAGGTGCTACAAGGCGATCTATTACTGAAACCCTCCCAGAAAACAACTGTCGCCTTGGTTTGGATGGTTATACTAGACAACCAATGAAAATGTTTTTGACAACATCTCTAGATAATTCTGGAGCATTTTATAGTCCATCCCTGAGTACATTGAATACCCCACTCACTCTACAAAGCCCAAAGGCCAAACAGATATTCCCTCTGTATATGATGGCAGTATGTTGGGAATATCCCATTTTCACAAGACGTGGGGTTTTCCTACTTTCATTATCAAGGGGAGCCGGACGAATACAGGGAGGGCTTCTAAGCTTTCCCTGAGTAGATTGACTACGGTGCACCCTAAACCTGAAATCGCTAAAAAGAGCTTAAAATGAGAGTCTCAGAATTCCGTTAAGAAACTCCCAACGTTATCCAGCTACCTTATCTACCGAAGGAAAGAACTATGACCCCAAGACACGAAATTCAGCCCTTGAATGGCCAGACCTTGCTCTGTTCATAGCAATAACCCTGAGCTCCACCCTCGGACGGAGCGCTTACCATGGGATGCCGTCCATGGCATGCTGAGCGCGACCCACATCAGATGCTAATGTAAAGTTTCTGCAAGTACGGGGCCCCTGGGGCCCCTAGGAGCCCGGGGATATGTGGGGACTTCAGAGTTTCTCGGGGTCCCTAAGCAAGAGAACAAAAGAATACGCTTGGAAACTCCCAGGTAAACGGACAAAACTTGGATGGTGAGGCTACACCCACGGAGCAGGGCAAGTACACCTCTATTGCGGCCAAGGATTCGAAGCATTCATGCGCATAACGTGGCTCGGTTTAAGGTTTTAGTTGAGGGTGCCAGGCCACCTAAAACCCATACAGGTACAATACAGTACTTCCTGGCTCCTTCGAATCGAAAGCCGTCCTGTGTTGAGGTTGCTGAACCACGCGACTAATTGGGGGGTTCTTAATACTAACCCCCCCAAACAAGTAGAGTGTTTCAAATACTCCGGGGTCGCCCAACCAAATTTCGGCAAATTTGTTTGGGGCTGGGTGCCAGAGGAACTCATAAAGCCTATAAGCCCCAAGCCCTAGACCCTAACCCCAGGAGATTAGACTCTAAGCACATTGTTTTGCCAGGTACTATTTAATCCGTGGACTAGTTCTTGAAAAAGTGACCACATTTAAAAATGTTTTTTGGCAGAAATAGGCTCCAAAAACTACTTTCAATTGGGTGGCTTTTCGTAGGAGGAAAAAGGGCTACATTTGAAAATTTCTGGGGAACCCATCATGATAGTAAAGTTTAAGCAGTTAAGCAAGAAGTTTAAACTACAGCTACTGAAAAAAAAAAACGACTAGCAGCTGTTGTTCAGTTTCAGTTTCATACGTAGTTCTGCACAAGCAGCTGTTGCTTTAAGTCCCTAGTCTTTGCTTACGCATACTGCTTTCAGAATGTCTAGACCCAATCTGTTCAATAAGTTCTGGCCCTTCAATAAACTATAATCTCTCATATGCTTGCTTACTCGAAATCTATAGTTTTCATTCCTTCCTAGGCTACCCCTTACCGTGGCTGCCCCGCAGCAGCCAGGACCAGAAGGACCACATTAGTAGCTAAGAACTCTGCACAAGCAGCTGGTGCTTTAAGTTCCTCCTCCTTTACTTTTTGCTTATGCCAATTTCTGTAAGAATCTCTAGACCAAAGATTCTCCAGATGTTCAGGCCCTTCAGAAAGCTATACTGTAGCTTCTTATATGCTTGCTCATTTAAAGCCATTTTCTTTCATTCCTGTCCAGGCTACCCCTTGCCGTGGCTGCCCCAGAGCTTGCTCATTTAAAGCCATTTTCTTTCATTCCTGCCTAGGCTACCCCTTACCGTGGCTGCCCCAGAGCAGCCAGGAAACGGGACCACATTAGTAACAAGGAATTCTGCACAGGCAGCTGCTGCTTTAAGCTCTTGCTACTTTACTTTTTGCTTATTTTAACTGCTTGCAGAACCTCTAAACCAAGGATTTTGCAGAAGCTCAGGCCCTTCGGAAAGCTATAGTTTCTTATGCTCCTCTTCACTTTTTCATAGACCTCCAAGAGCCCCAATGACCGAAGAATGATTTTCCTTTGGATTTTTGAAAGAGGTTCAATACATTCCTATTTATTAAAAGAGCTCCAAGAGCCCTGATGACCGAAAAAGGATTTTCTTTTGCATGATTAATAGAGGTTCAATACATTCCTGTTCACTTTTTGATAGAGTTCCAAGAACTCCAATGACCGAAGATTTTTTTCTTCGGGATTTTTTTATTGAGATTCAGTACATCCCTTATTAACTAACAGAGGTCCAAGAGCCCAAATGACCCAAGAATGATTTTCTTTTAATCTGGCCCCCAAATTAAACAAGTCCTAGGATTAATTAGAGGCTCGGTTGCTTAGACTGGCTGGCTTCGCTGCCTTCTCTTCTCTCGATGTTTTGCTTTCTTCTCTCTTTGGGTGTTTCCAGAACAGAGCATGCAATTATTCCGTTCCTGTGTTGCTTATAAATCGTTCAGAAAAAGTTCGCTTGAATCTGTACCCATTTCCATTTTTCCGTTTCGCTAAAAGTTCACTCTATTACGACCCCATTTACTAGTAAGAACCCAACTGTTTTTCCTTAAACTTGTTCTCCATCACATAACAAAGCAACGTGAAGCTGTTCCATTTTCCGTTTCTCTCCCTCAGGAAACGGAATTCACTCTGGAGGTGGAGGCGGGGCCGGTCGGTCGGTAGGGCCGATCAGTGTGGCGGTGGCGGTGGCGATGGCGGCGGCAGTGGCGGCGGCGGTGGCGGCGGCCGTGGCGGTGGTGGTTAGACATGCCATACACATGGCAATTTGCCTGCATGGTGTTGTATTCAAAGCACCCCAAGTGGTCGCCGCTGCATTAATCCACTATGTTATTCCAGTACACATCCAGAACCTACCCTACACGACAATTCTTAGATTCTTTTTGCGAAGGCCTAGCAACCTACAACCCTGACCCTCACATCAGCACTCTTGCAGCTTCGGCATGCCACGAATCATCCTCGCCTGCGCTAATATCCTGCCCGATGCTCTGATAAAGCATGCCTTAGACTGCTGTTCTTCCAGAATCTTCTCCACGAACCCTTCTAACGGTCATGGGGGTACCTATCTATATACATATATAGGCACTTACTTGCATGTTTACATACATAATACAGAGGGTTCAGGGTTTGGGGCCTCCAGGGTCTAAGGAAAAGGTGATTAGACGTGAACTATCAGCGCTATGTATGGAATGCCTACCATCAAACATTAACAAGCCCCAGGCCCATACCATATAGTACGCTTACATATTGGAGGCACGCTGATTCCAACCGTTATCGTAATTATCAGTGGGGTGGTTACTTATTGGGCGAGATTGAGCCCGTTCTAGTGAGATTTGGGTATTTCTTCAAAAGGGATAAACAGGGCAAAGGCGCCCTCCAAACCCTAACACCAAAAATTGAACTCTGGTCATTAATGCATGATCAACCAGTTTCGGGCTTAGGGCTGAGGATCTGTCGATCAGGGAGGTTTCGACGCTACACATGTAATTTGTATTTGTTTTGGCGGCTGCACCGAGTAAGATCAGATCCTTCTTGTAAAGTACTATGCTTCAAAGGAGGCCATACAGACTCCTGATGTATGTTGGGAGTATCCGCCAAATAGCAAGATACTCATTTCGGGTTTCCAGTTGGGGCCGCTTTTCAGCAGTGCCAATGATAAGGAGCATCGTATGTTGGGGTCTGTTTTGGGACCCTCCATTTCTGGAAAGCCCCATTTCCCGAATGATTTACCCTAAAGCCACACACACACTGAAACCCTCCTACCTGGACCCTAAATGTGGGTGAAATAACAGCCCAACACCCCTAAAAACAGCCCAAAACGCTATATTCTACATACTCTTGGGGTTCATTTCAACCCTAAACCCAGCTTGTCCCACTGGCTTACCTTGATACTGCAACCCTAAACGTCTAACCCAGCGCATGCCTTCACCCAGAGCATGGGATAATTACCCTTTTGCAAGGCTCTGTGGTGGCTGCGGCGCTCCCCTCCGCATCGACATCTTTTCCAAGTAAGCTCCTTTATCTACGTGGCACTTAGGACCCCTGATAGGGGTTAAACATTAAAGGGAGTACTGGGGAACCCGGAAGAGTTAAGGGTCTAAGGTCCAAGCTAAGTCCTGAGAAGTTGTAGGCACATCAAACATGAAGTTCTGTGAGTGTAGGAGCGGAATCATGATGTTCAGAAGCTACCCATGTAGTAGCTGATCAAAACTCCTGTTTCCAAACTGACCACTATGGAAAACAGTTGCCCCCCACATTTGTCCTTCTTTCTAAACTTATGGGAACCATCAATTTCCACCAAGGACCTTTAGATCAACCCCCACCCGCAACCCCCAACCCCAACTTTGCCCTATAAACCCTAAACCCTAAGCCCTCCACCAAAGGACCCTCACATCAGTCCCCCATATGAGCCTGTACCTTGCTAGACTGGTTTTCCTCAGGGGCGAAAGAACGGGATACTGTAGGCTTTGCCTAGGGCCTAGAGTCAGGAATCTACCTGTTTAGCAAGGCTGTGTACCCAACATTCTGGTCCAATTAAATCCTGAAGAATAAAAGGGGCTTAAACGCTTTAAGTATAGTTGAGGTCAGTCGTGTAGATGTGTTGTGGCAATCCTACAAATAGGGCCCCGATTTGTTTGCAATATGGTGCTTGGGTTCAGGATGCCTGCTTTCCAGCAAAAGCCATTTGCTACTGGTTCTCCTGCGCTAAACAACGAGTCCATGACCTAGCCCCAATAAATTTGAACACAAGCTTGGCAAGTAGATAGCACCCTCTCCTTACTTGCTGTTAGTAGGGAATTGGCGAACACATCCTTATAGCAGCCTGTCTCATCCACGAAGATTATAGTGGTTGCCATTCTCAAATCCCATCACTAAACCCTAAACCCTCAACCCTAAACCCTAACCACAAGCCCTACGCCCTAGATCCCTGAATCCTTCATGGCTTCAATGCCTTTAGTTCCTACTAACCGTTTGGGGCTTAGGGTTTAAGGCTTATGGTTCAGGATGTGGGGTGAACCCTGTAATCCTATATCTCCCTCCCGGTAGACCCCCATTTTTCTTTTCATTTCATGTTCCACCTACTTTCCAGTTTGACATTCCATTCCCTATCCTAAACCCTAAGCCTTGCAGTAGTTTCTGTGTGTTTTCAAGGCCTTATAGCCTAAAGTAGTTTCCATGTGACTTTCCACTCCCTACTGGCAAGCAACAAAAAAATCCTAAACCCTGTAAACCCAAAACCCAACCATTTTAGCAAGGCCAGTGCATGCTGCAAGGCCTACCCCACAGGGCGGTTGACTCTGCGGTTGATGACGGTTCAGGGTGTAGAGTCAAAGGGACAAGAACATGGACAATAAATTTGAAGCCGGTGATACAAAGGGGTGATGGGGATGATGCTTACAATCCTGCATGACCGGAAGTACCCTATCCTCCGGAATTCTTGTGTTACAGTATACTTCAAAGAACGTGGCGCTGCGAGGAGTTTCAGAACAACGGAGGGCGACATGTTTCTTTTAGTGTTTATCAGTCTTGCACTAATACATGTCTTGGCTAGATGCCTTGTTGCCGTGAGATCCTGCTATTTGCCATGCGGCAGGGGGATCCAAGCCAAACCTGGGCCATGTAAACATGCGAGAAGCATTGTCTGGCACGACGCTAGTTGAGCGGGGCCATCGAAGCCCTTCTCGTCTTGATGCTGCACCTTGTTCGGAGCTTTTGGGCTTGATGTTTTGCATGTACGTAAGCCGTGAACTATGGGGTTGTAGGCCTGTGAATTTGCGGCGCCGGGACAGATCTGACAACATGCGGAACTACTCTCCTCAACCGGTAAAATGAAAAAGTCTGGGGTTGCTTGATCCTCAATCCCCTTCCCTGACCCCACCCCGCCAGTACGAAACAATAGCAGACGTAATACCATGATATGGTGGCCGGAGTATGCGGAGTAATTGTTGTGAATGGATGTTGGGTGGAAGGTTATTACTAGGGAAATGTGCTTGGGAAACTTATCTACTTCAATCATATCTGAACGATTCATGTACCAAAAAATCATACAGGGGATCTTGGGGAAACATCAGGATGCTTCAAGGAAAACGGCTCCTGGATTGCAGTGCTTGGTGTCAAAAACTAGCTTACTGCTAAAGAAATTACGCGAAGGTACGTTCAAGCTCCTTAACAGCAACCCTGAAAGCCTATCTGCGCCGAAACTGGGGATGCCGAGGGACGCGGCTCCGTACTGGGCCCTTCTTGGGAAAACAGCATGTTCAAGTCACCTACACGCCGCTCGACTGAGTGCACGGCCCGTGCACCAATGGGTGCTCAAAGCAGCATGCCCACGACTTTGGGGAATTTTTGCATGAAGCTAGGAATTGGTACCTGCGGCCGGCCGCTGCAGGTTTAGGGGGTGAAGCGCTGAAGGGTCTAGGCGTTCACGAAAGGAGGATGGGTCTTGGGGATGAAAAGAATACATGAAGTATGCTTTTGGTTTGTGAGGACTAGGAGGTTGCAGGGTTTGAAGTTTCCGAGCTCCCCCGATGCTATCCTTTTGAGGGCCCAGGGCTTGCAATAGCTGAGGAGCTTTGTCGCCGAAGGTGTGCACAAATGGTTCAAACAATGGCTTCGATAGCTATGTGCTGAAGCAAGGCCATGCGCATGGATCATGCCATGCGAAGCTGTGGATGAAGATGATCATGGACAGTCTGTGGCTGGCATACAGGGTTCTTGCCTGCCAGCGTGAGCATAGTGAGCATATAATCTTCCAGAGCACCATAGTGCAATGAAACCCCCAGGATCCTATAAAAAACATGCTACAATCACACTCGTATTCAATCTGTCCCTAACCCTACACCCTAAACCGCATAAACAATTCAAGCAGGACAAGCTGGATCACTGGTCCGTTGGGCTGCCTATTCTCGCAAGCAAGAAAAAAGGCGCAGACTCGAAATGTACCTGGACATTCAGCATGCGCCTCTTGTAATGTCAGCCAAACCTTAGTGCCTAACTCTCCGAAAAATTCTTGAACCCTATAACCCCTAAACCCGACGCCAATCCTAAACTCCTACACTCAGGCAGGCCTCTGAGCTAAACCACCCAAGACACGGGGCTGTTTCAGATCTAGAGCTCAGGGCCTCAGGGCTAAGGCTCACTGCAAAGCTTGCACTCAATAGGAAGCCAAAACGCCTTGTGGGCAAAGATCCCACAATCCGGTGGAGACCATAGGCTTAGGAAGCGCCTCATGATCCCCATGCATAGCCCTTGATATAATTGCAGACACAGCTTCTTGGCACCCAAACCAGAATTTGAGGCCAAGACCATCTAATTGGTGGGTACCTCATTGGATGTGTCTGAAAAGCTCGCGAAACCCTGTGCAATATACACATGCACGCGTACCTGCATACGTGTACACATATAATGCACGAGAACACCTGCGCATACATATATATATATATATATGCATATATATATATACCTATGTATACCTATATACAAAGAGCTATAAATGCATCCAAACCTAAATCTGCGATAGCAAGCTGTAAGAAACTTTGAAACCTTACACCCTTCAGCACGGCCTGATCCGCAGTTGGGGGCCCATCTTTCTGGCCAGCCAAAGGCAAAGGGACAATATTCCTGCAGGCTGCAGGCAAAACCACTAATTAGTGCCGTAGATGATGATGCTACAGGATAAAATGATCAGGCGTAATGAAACGGGAGGGTAGCAGAGCTGGGGTGGGACAGGTTTACGTGAATCACTGGCGGCAGCTCTCAACCGCAAATACTTGCAAATGGAGTTAGCTCAAACATGCGGTGTCAAATTAAGGCTTAATCCGTCATGATGTGCAAGCGGTTCCGGATAGTCTTCAACAAAGAATGACCTCCAAGGTATGACCAAAAGTCCCAACAGTTGGGGGGTCAATAAGGACTTCATACAATCCGAGCTTTGGACTAAAATCTTTAAATTCCCATGCCTGCCTTCAGGAGTCCCAGTATACAAATACTACCTACATTGGGCCCGAAGGCCTGAAATGTTTACCTACATTGGGCTCTTTTTGGATCCCTATACATCCCTACAAACCCCTAGCTTCCCTTTCATTATCCATGTGCTTCTCCATTTGATTCTCTATTATTAGGGCAGTACATTGGGCCATTTGGATCCCATGCTTGCCCTACCGACCTGCAAAGGTAGGCACTGCAGCTTGGGTGTGCCTAATTAATCCCATGATACTATAGTCCCCCTTAAGTAGATAGAATATGGGGTATATGGGGATCATATTATAATGTACCCAACGCCATATGCGATGCACTTAAGGGGGGCTATAATGTTAGAAGCAAAATATTCTCCATAAAGACCGCATATACTGGGGGACTTATTTGACATTAGGGGCGGGGCTTGTTTAATATTCATATGAAGTGTTTCATCCTGAACCCAAATCTAAATCCTAAAGCCGGCTGGTCAGTTGTGGCCAGGGGTACCCTCATCCGATTTAAGAAGGGCTTACATAAGGGAACTCTCATAGAGTTCCATGTCTTCCAGAACATGCACCACCAAGTGCACGTCTAACTATGTGAGCCTTAGTCTAAACTCCTAGTATCCCCCTTAGAAACCCGTATAGTAGTCCCCTATAGAATCCCCTATATGACCCTCTTTGAGGCGTTTAGACTATGGTTTATGTGCGAGCCTTGTGGCGTCTGAACCAGCAGGCATGTGTACACATCGCGTGCAACTGAACACGCAATCTCGACCACTCGTAAGCTCAGAAAGTAGCCATGCGGTTTAGGGCTTAGCGGACCCTAAACCGCATAAGTGACTGAAGGACGGAATCCCCAGAGACTTTAGACCAACAAAACCATCAAGCACAACAGGTGTTGAACCCTTACAGCTACCAAATCCTGAATTCCTAGAGCCCCTACACTTTCCTACAGACAAATCCTCAGAGGATCAGCGGCTGAGAACTCGAGATTCATTAGACTACCATAGTGGAGAAGCACATGGGAAAGGCATGGAAACACATCCAACATGGGTTATGTAGGGGGCATACGACATGTAGAAGCCTGAAGAATTCAACACACGTTTAGGACTTTGGCTTTTCGGTTGGTAGAAAGAGCTATGGTCTGGGTTCAGATCCAGCTTACTTTGGCTTAGACGATTACAGCTCAGGATTTAAGTTGAGAGGTTTAGGGTTTAGGTTTTGTAGTTCCTCACAAGACTCGAAAAGCCTAGTCTTTGGGCTTTAGGGTTTTGGGGTGTAAGGAACCTACATTCCAAACGAGGAGCTCCTGTAAGATATCCTGATCAGAACAGGGGACCTTTAGTTGTTAACTCTCTTGGGAGTGTGCTTAAATCAAATATCCAGGAAGTTTCTCGAAATACCTTCCTACGACAAGCATCCAATCCCCCGTGATACCCCAAAGTTCCCATTCTGCTTGAGAAGATCTTAACCAAGTACCTCAATCTAAAAGCTAGGCGTTCTAGCCTGCTCTAAGGAACCTGCATAAGGATTTCTTGCAATACGAAGCTTTGTTTTGCATACAGCCTATGACTGTACCCTTCCTACAGACCCCCCCACCAAAGCTTCCATATCCAAAAAGCCTCCACACCTATGCTCTCTCATAGCGCCTAGAAATCTTGAAAAACTTAACCCTAAACTGCCCTAAACCCTAAACCGCGTGCGCAGCAGGTCTGGGAAAGCTTGGGCTTGAGCCCCGGAAATCCTCAACCCTGACTGGTAAACTCCAGGAACAAAATCCTTGGGCCCCAACGTACATCCCTGCAAACCCTGGACCCTAAAACCCTAAACATTAAATCCTATCTACACCGATATAATCAGGGTTTAGGGTTTATAGGGTTCCCCTATATATTCCCTATACCCTCCCCTTTTTCAAGGCTTCCCAAGACGGCCTCCCCCTCCCTGAGAAATCCAAACTCGTCTGATGCCTGGCTGGCGCAGCGGGCGGCTGCGGTAGCTGCCGTGCCTCTCAATCATTGCTTGCAGATCATGGGACCTTTGTAAGTCCGGCGATAACGGAAAAGAAAATGGAAACTACTAAAGCGTTTAGGCTTTAGGGTTTTGGGTCATGGGGCCTTAGTCAGTAGGTTAATGATCCCTATAATCCATATTGTAACTCCAGATATCCTCATTATTAACCTACTTACTAAGTCCTCATGAGTTGGGTAGCAGAACTTGAGGCTTCAGGAGCTACTGCAGGGGCCTAAAAAAATGGAGTGTGGATTTTGGGTCCATTATATTTTAAGAATCACAGGATTCTGATGGGAGAACATTGTTGCTTCTACCATACATCAAGAAATTACCTCAGGACTCAGTTTCTCTCTGAAGCTCGATATGTAGGCCTGTACCCCTGGGGCCCTGACGTACCTGACAGTGGATGCAGGAAAGGGCCCCAAGTCCCTAAGTATCAAGGTTGGTCAACGGTTTAAGGTTTAGGGGGTCCTTTTGCTGCACCCTGCCAAACCTGAAGTTAAAACCCAAACCTAGACCAGGAAGTGCCAAACTTGGTCGGGTTTAGGGGAATCACTCCAGAACCAAGTGGGAAAGACTATGGAAAGTGAAAGGAAACTGGGATTCTACATGTTTCCAGGGATTAGGGTTTCCCAAAATTTAGGGACCAAACATACATCTGGCAAGTGTGAAACATTCCAATAGTAGCTTAGAGGTCCCAATAGTACCGGCTGTAGTATGTTTGGGTTTGCATTAGGGTCCCCCTACTTGTGGAAACTACTGTATCCCGAAATGAGAATTGTCCGACAAGAAAAGCTTCCGGCACATCTGTATGTGTCTCTCTTTCTCCCTCTCTCTCTCTCTCACATGCACTCAGCGGTCCACACACTCGTCGGATCCTGGATAATCCTATAGGCTAGGCACCAAACCGTAGGTTGTCCTTATGCATAGGAGCTACCGTCAGTATTAGTCAAATAATTATTGGACATGGGCTCCTTATTATGGACTACATTAGAAACTGTACTAAACTGCAGAGGAAAACCAATGTCCACTATCAAGGGTCCCTTGATAAACTTAATTAGTATTGACAGTATCTCATACAATACAAGACCATCTAGGCCATGGGATACCACATCCTTGGTTTCTTAGCCACTGCACTCGCTGCACCTCTTAGCCGCGTACACCTATCTAAATCAGGTCCGAAGCACTTTCATGGCATGCTACACCAAGCTGCTTCCTCCTTGCACTCGTCTTGGGGCTTTGGGAATCCTCTTACTGCTAGTGACTGGTTTGTACCCACTACTGCAAGGTACACTCGCTAATGCAAGATACACGTGGGCGTTTTCATTGATAGCTTAATCAAACTTCTCCAGCAACCTGCAAAACGCATCCAGGAATCGCAGCAAGGCCCAGTCAAAAAGCCAGATGCCATTTATGACACCTAAATGCTAAACAGCGTTTAACTTGATGGTTCTCTTAACCAACCCCGTATGTTAAGCTTATCTAGGAAAGGCTGTGGTTCATCAAGGCTCATTAAGCGGTAACCTCCGGGAGTGGTAGGGGAAACCATAAACCCCAAAACTGAGAGCCTAAGCCAACCGCCAGGCCCCATCCGCCCAGTGGCCTCTGGTAGCCTCGGCGCCGCGTGTAGCGGCGCGGTCGTGATGGGCTGCTGGCCTTGGTGAAGGCATGCGCGCTCTGGTGGTTTAGGGTTCCGTATTTATTAAAGAGTCATGAGTGGCGTGTAGTAGGGATATCTAGGCGCTTGAAATTAGGAGAATCAAGTCTAAAAAGAACATGGAATTTAGATTAGATGGGAGTTTTCAAGCGCTTGTGGTGTTTGAACCTTTGGAGCTCAGTGTCAATGGGTGTGGGCTTAGGGTAAATCACGTTAAGGGCAGTGTAAGAGAGGAGCTTGCAGTGGGAGAGGCGCGGGTACGCAGGGTTCACGTAAGATCCCTTTATGGTGGAACTTACCCTCTCATCAGTTGCCATAGATGAGAAGTTGAGTCTGAAAGGTCTCTTTGAAACCCTTACCGCAGATGAGCACAGCAAAGGCAATCCCCTCCCCCTTATTGGACACCTCCCAATATATCATTACTCCCGCATAGCAAAGTCACTAGCATGGGAATAGTGAATGAGTACTGAGAGGGTAAGAAGGTTGAATATTATAGTCCCCCTTAAGTAGATAGAATATGGCTTTGGGTAAGTTATAATAAGATCCCCATATACCCCATATTCTATCTAATTCAGGGGGACTCTGGGGGGAAGGCATTCTGAAGGCTTCTAAGGATGTACACGGGAACAACTTGCTTCAGCCTGGCGAGACCTTAGATTTAGATTCAGCCTAAACCCTAAATTTTAGGGTTCAGGGCTTAGGGTGCGCTACCCGTTCCTTGATGTTCCATTTCGCTGCTTGCCTCGACTTCGAAAGCAGGTAAAATTGTGGCCCCTAAGTCCAGCATATGGGGTTCTACAGGGGTTCTACAATAGGGGTTATATACGGGTTACATAGGTCAAAAGCAAAACCAACAAAGCCAGTATTCCACATATTGGGGGGGTTCAGGTTCAGGTAATGGCTTTGGGGTTTTGTTTTACCCGTTGTTTTAGGGTTCAGGGTCTCAGTATCACCTGCCGACCTGGCATTAACCTTCCGGACCCTCACGTCCAAACACTGCAAACTCTGATGAAGCTTGGCCTGTAACTTACCTGGCCTCTGGTGAGCTAGAAATGAAGGAATGAATCCCTATAGATGTCCCTGTATAACCCATTTAGTAGTTTCCATGCTCTTTTCCAGCCCTACCCTGAAGACTAAACCCTGCATTGTAGTTTCCATTTTCCTTTCCACTCCTTCATATCCAGCTAACCAAAGGCCAGGAAACTCACAGTTTCCATTTCAGTTTCCATTTCTGTTCCATCTGATTTTCCATTATTGGGGTGTAATATACCCTGTAGTAAGAACAGTATTTTAGTAACAGAACTAATAATAGTAATGATGATAACGTTAATTTTGAAGTGCGCCGCTTAGCTGCTGCTTTGTTGTGGGGGAAGTCTGGGCAGCTAAGAGCCTACTAGCCTCATATTGGCAGCTGAGAGTTTGAGGTTTAGGGGCTTAGGGGTTTTAAGGGTTCAAGCAGGCTGAAAACTCTAAGCTGAGAACCCCAAAACTCAGAAACCTCAACCCGCGACCCGCAAACTCAATACACCTAGACCCTCCTCCTACCCTCTATTAGGGCCTAAGTACCTACTATTAGGGAGCATATATCCCCAATTAAGGGTACAAGGAGAGTCCTGGTACAGAAGATTCGGAACCTTGGCTTGACGCTTTGCCCCCACCCGAAATCCCCAGCCTCAACCTCAGTAGTCCAAATTGACAGGCCCTTAGGCTGCAAATTGTTGGAGTACTGTAAGCCTACACCCTAAACCCTAAACCCTACAGTAAGGGTCCAATCCATTTGGTCCCCCAAGCCCTGTTGAAGCCACAACACTCGAAACCCCTGTTTCATAGCCCGGGGTAGCGCAGATTGCTAGGGGACCCCAAAAGGAACAGACCGAAACCTCAAGCGGCGCTTAGAAGGTATTTCTGGTGTAACCCAGTAGTTTCTTCAAGGGTCTGTCTGTCCTATCTGCGAACTTTTGGCGACATACCTGACAGGGTCCCTCCATAAGCCACTCGAGGGGCGCTCCACATGCTGGAAAGCCGAGGGTATACCCCAGGCTGCCAATGTCGCGCAAGTGCTTACCATACGCTCCTTGGATGTATCAGAGAACTACAATGTTTCTCACTGTTGGAAGTGGAAGAGCTGTTTTCCAAGCAGGAACTCATCTCCGGCAAATGCCATCTTAGGCCGGTCTTTTGAGGAAATTCTTTCAAGTGTTGAGGGAGCTGCAGCGGGATTTGTTTGGAGAACTGGCCACATTCCATAGCAGCCTCCAGTCGAAGGTGGTTGGAGCCAGTGTGACTTGTGGAAACAGGTACCTATCATGGATTCGGACCACGAAGGCGAACCTAGTGCAAACTGTCCTATAGGGCACCGTAAGCGCGACCAAAACGCAGACCCGACAAAAGTCTCTTCAAAAAGATGGTGTCTGCAAATGTGGGGCTAAACAAGTACACCCTATTCATGGGGATACATGAAGAACTCAACTAGCCAAGCTAAAAACGAGTCACGTCCGAAAGAACACCTTTGGTCATATCCCGGGGCATTAGTAACCCTTGCACGTAGAGACAGATGATGCTCAAACCAATTTTGTGTAAATGAAGTTTTGGCCGTTTGTCGCAAGCATAAGCGCTAATTCCGGCTTGCAGTTTGCACAACCTTGGGGTCAGGAAATGCTTTGGCAAACGTCCGGGATTGCGTCTGATCAGACACCCAAAACTGGGCCACAAAGAGGTATCTTCAAAACACAACCCAGCATGGACCGGATGATGGAGAATCAAATGCAACATGAAATTGGAATTGGGGGCATATACAGTACAGGCTTGTAAGGATAATTGCCAGTCTCGGTGTTTTGGCCCTCGATTAATACCTTGCGTTTGGAAATCCCATGTACGAGCCTTCAGGTACTCCTCTTGCTCGCTACCAAGGACACAATTGAGGTTCCTGTGGCAGGCTTACAAAGGACACCTATATAGTCCCCTCAAGTAGATAGAGTATGGGGATCTGATCATAGTTTTGGGGAATTCCATATTCAAGATACTTGAGGGAGACTATGTATAATGACAGACGGTTCCGGAATGATGTTTATGGTGTCTACACATCTATCACTCCTAGAAGATTCTGTAGAACTTCTTTCTCCCAAACTGGGTGCTTGGGGTCTCAGGGGATTTGCACAGCACTGAACAAGGGAGGGTGCGAAAACATGACCTGGGTGATGTGTTTAGGGCTGCAGGGCTGGGATTGTAGGGTTTAGGGGTCAACCCTAAACCCTAAAACCCTAAACCCATAAACCCTTAAACAAACCCTTAGGGTTCTACCCTGGGATCCCTGGGACCCTTTTGTTGATTTGAAGATGGCGGATTGAGATTTTCGAGGCTTGCTTTGCTTGTGATCTCCTTGATTTTAAAATTCGGTTGGACCGAGATTATGGTTCTCTTACACCCTGAACCCGACTGATTCTGCAGCTGGTTTCCGCTTTGCATGGGTCCAAGCTCTTATATATAAGGCTTTTGCAGCATTTGAGTTTCAGGATATTCCTACAGCACTCTCCCCAAACAGCAATAGCTTGGGCACAGCCCTAAGCCCCGAACCTTAACCGTGCACTAAGGCGCATGACAGCAATGTAATCGAGCTCCCAGAAATGCAGCGGAGCATCCCATAACTTACCCCAAGCCCGAATTTCATGCTAGGCCGGACCTAGTAGGTAGGCGACGAGGGCAGCTACAAAAAGACCGACCCCGATAATGGGGCGTGTACCCCATTTATAGTTTACTTACTAATTCCCCTGACATTCTCAAGTAAACCGCCAAGACATTCTGGTTCAAAATCCCTTGTTTTTTGCTGAGTGGAAGTGCTACTGTTCAACCTGTGCTCAGATCACAAGTAGCTACCTGGATCCCCCAAACATGTAGGGATATAAGGTTTAGGGCTTCGGATTTGGTACCTGAACGCCGAAGTATGTAGAAGAATGGCCTTTTTGGTCTGTTTGGAGGGCCTCAGGCCATTGTTTCACATACTTTTCAGGTCCAGGCAGTGTACTCTTCGGTGATCAGACTTTTGGTTGTACTCTCGACGAGATAGCAGGTCACAGAGGCAGTGCAACTTTCGAACATGATTTCAAGCTTGTCCGCAGAGGCAAGGGGCAATGGGCAGGGATCCTCTCGCAGAAAGCAGAAAAACTGAAGCCGACTTTACAAAGGGAATCTGGCTCAATGACAACCCAGATTGGGAGTCGTGGTGGTTGCTATATTGCTATCTTGCTGGCATTACTAACATGAATACCATTTTCTGTAAGTACTATTACTACTACTTTGGCATATTACAATATAATTTTACTATATTGATTCAGATTTGAGTGCTCCTGGAGACTGGGAAGGCTCGACAAGCTTGCTTTCAAAGAACCCCATGTGGCCCACACAGAAAGGCTTCACGTTGAGATTCCTCCATGTCTTTGCTATGTGCTAGGCCTCTACAATCCATCCAAGCGGTGAGATGTGTTTGTTGTAGAAGGAGAGCAGCATGAACAATCATCCGCTCTAGTTACATGCTCCGTAAGCACTGTACCAAGAAGCGCCACCCAGCCTACAAAAGCGGGTTCCTCCTACCCGAGGGTATGGAAGTTTCTCAAATTTCTGAACAGACACGGACCAGGTAGGAATATCAAGAAAGACATGTGTCATCTAGAATAGTAATGCAAAGAGCCTACAGGATATTGCCTGGCTAGAAGAGGAATTCTCCCTGCCTGTCTCATGGATCCTTTGGATACTTCCGGATTGCCCCCACCAGAGGTGAGTAGATATCTACAAAAAGAAGCCTTTGTTGATGGCTTGCTGTCACTACATCAAGGTCTACGGCAACTGCACCCGGGTAGCTAATGGACAGAAAAAAAAGTCCCACGGCAAAAAGCCAGATAAGGGCCACAGACAGCCTTAACCAATCCTTCGATACCGAAACCCCTATATAACCCCTGGAGGATAACGCACAGGGCACAGTACGATCGCCTCTCCAAGAGGAAGGGATCCTCGATGTGCAGCCGAGGGGCCTCATTTACCGCAGCAGATGTTCAGAGGTCCGCCACAAGCAGTCTCCCCAAGAATCAGAAATCCTGAAATCAGGCGCCTCAACAGCGACAACCCCACACTTGTGCATATAAGGGTCCTAGACCATGAGGCTCTCAACCTTGCATGTCGGGGCCCCCTTCCATTGAACCAACTTTGTTTGGAATCCTGGCATGCGCAGGGCTTAGGGCTCAAGAGGTTAAGGACTTAGGGTTAACATGGCAAGTGGCACTTAGCAAAGAGAACCTGGAAACCTTAACTATGCCCGGCGCGAAGCTGCTTGTAGACTAGCTTAGGGTTCAGGGTCAAGCCCCCTGCCCCTTCGATCACGACTGACCTCTGCCAACGCTGCCGTCCAGCCCAGCGAACATCCCCAAACCCTAAACTAGGAACCCAAATGATATCATCCTGAAACTGAATCCTATAACTTGTCTGCCATCCCCTCCTCTAGGAACAACCCCCCTACCCCCTACTATCCAATCTTTTCCTCTGTAGTCTTCGACGACAATTCATTGGCGAGGGGATTAGCAGCACAAAGTCCTATGCCCTAAACCCTAAACCCAGCCGCAGAACCCCAAGCCCATTTCAAAATATCATTGCATATCACGTAAACCAAATATCTCCCTCTGTAATCCTATAAAACTGTCTACATCTGCCTACATAGCGGCCCTTAACTGATGATGTTTCTCCCTAAGCCCTAAACGCTAATCCCCATACCTACCTATGTTACCCTAGAAAATTGCCTATAACCCCTAATAGCGGGGCCCCTAATGCTATCGTCCCTAAACCCTAAACCCCAAACCCCCTAAACCCTGTATATACTGATGTCTCGGCTGCAGGCTACATGCCCTGCCAGTTGGGCTACCTCCGGCTCGTTGCGGTAGACCCTGGAGACGGAGGCTTCCCACACAGTTAGGGTTGAGGGTTTGAGGTTTAATCGTTTTGGGGGGGAATCCATGGGATTCCTGCGAGAAGGATACTTTATTGGTGGCTATACTGGGCCAACCTACAGAAAACCCACTGTAGGGGCTCAAGTAGGTTGTAAAAGTGGTTACAAGCAGCAAACTAAGCCCATAAATGTGAAATCTCAACCTGAGCCCCCAAGTAATCTTTTGGGACCCTGGGCCTTTTTCCTCTAGGGATATATAAGGGTTTGGGTTTAGGATTTAGGGATTAGGGTCCTTTGGCGGCCCCTGGTACATGCGTATGACAATACATGCTCATGAGCATCTCTGCAGGGTTCTACCAGAAATCGAGAAATTCCCGCGGGGTTGGCCTGCAGGGCTTGGAGTAGTATTCGGAAAGTGCACAGGGTCTCATGCTAGGAGAGGGAGAGAGAGCGAGAGAGAGAGAGAGGAGGGAGAGAGAGGGACTCTCGGGACTCTCTGAAGACTACTGAGTGAGGTAAGACGGATACATGGCATTCCCTAGCTTGGCGGGAGTGCGGGCGGCTTTCAGGTCAGGGTTCGGGACCTGTGCTCTGCAAGCAAACCTGACATGTACTTGGAGCTCCCTGAGGAGTTATAACCTACTTATGGTTTAGGGTTTGAGGTTCAGTGTTTGCGGTATAACTACGACTTGACCTGAGTAGTGGAGAACCATAGGAACAAGGAAACAAGCAACGGGGGCAACGGCGAGTTCATAGGGACATATAAGGATTAGGGTTTGGTAGCTTAGGGGACCCACATCGCGAAAAAATGGATCATATACATACAGTTCTACGTAGGTTCTCACTACCCATGGAACTGCATGTAGTGCCTGGAATCTCGGCTAGAGGTTGTTGGGTTCAAGGTGAGTGGATGGGTTCTGGTTATGTCCAGAAACCCTAAACCCTAAAACCCTAAACCCTAAAACCCTAGACCCTAAGACCCTAAACCCTAAAACCCTAAACCCCTAAAATCCTCAAACCCTAAACCCTGGCCCTGTCTAGGAGATTGGGCCAACCATCCTGAGCAGTGTTAGGGCCTAAGCAAGATAGGGTTCTGGCTTGCGTTATGCCACCCAAAGGGTCCATGTAGCTATTAGGGTTTGGGGTTTAGCGTTTAGGGTTCAGGGTTCGAGGGGTAAGGTTCAGGGTTTCAGGCTCAGGTATCTATATGAGATATGCTTGGGCCCTAAAAGTAATTATATGGGAACCCCTTTGCGCCCTAAGTATAGACCATATACCTACATGGACACTTTGGGGCCATAAAAGGAAGCAGTTCTGCATGGACTCAACATGGACTTTATCCGGTTATCTAGGCTGCTGAACTTCTCCAGCACCAACAAGAACATGTGAAACTTAACTTGAAGAACTACTTCTGAAAGGTCGACGTGTCTCTAATCATATCCCTGCGTATGGCTTCCGCGTTTATACAATCACATTCAAGACGCGGTCAGATTTGAAAGATCCTAGCATGTTGAGGTTTGAGGAGAGGGGCCTTTTCCGAGACATATCCATCGGGCGGCCCTGAACTTCACCTGCCCCCTCAAATCCTGATGAGAAAGTTCTTCCCGCCTCTCCAGTAGCTTTCGTATGCTTCCATGAAGACTGTATGAATAACATATGTAGACCCCCCCCCAAATCCATAATCTCTATTCTGGGACCCCAAAATGCCCCAAGAGCTACCCCCCTGTTTCGGAAACCTCAGATATGGTCCAGCCCAGGCCTAACCCAGACCTGAACTTTGGGTCCGAGTACCAAACCATGAACTGAGATTAGGTCAAAAAACATTTCTACTACAGTTATGGGGAAAGGATACAATCCCCCTTAAGGAGATAGAATATGGCCTCGGGTATATTATAATAAGATCCCCATTTACCCTATATTCTATCTACTTAAGGGGGACTATATGAGTATTGGGTAGTTATGTAACCCATAGGGTTTGTCTGCTGCCCCTCAAATGAGGTCCTGTAGTTCTTCGATCATTCCCTAGAAGGTGAAAGGTTCACCCTTTCCAACAAGCTATGTATAATGTAGGGGTCGGAGTACAAAAGGGAGTCGTATTAGAGCTAAATCAGGCCTGAACGGAATAATCTAAAGGAGCTCGTATTAGAGCTGAATCCGGGCTGCACGGATTAATAACAACATGGAAACGGAGTAGTGCATGCTAGCTTCAAATCAATTGACATTTAATTAGAATTCTATATATTAGGGTGGGTTTTAATAGTCGGGGGAAGGGATGTATCTATATTTAATTGCAAATATATTCCAAGCCTGAGGCCAGAGGGCTTAGGGCGTAGTGATTAGGGTTAATGGATTCCTCTGGGATCCGCCCCAAACAAGTTTTCCCGTACTTGATTGGGGGCCCCCTGGGGGGGGGGGAGGTGGGTTTTATAATCAGAACCACCCATTAGTCCCCCTTAAGTAGATAGAATATGGCTTTGGGTATATTGTAATATGGTCCCCTTATACCCCATATTCTATCTACTTAACGGGCACTGTACGCTTACTGCGAAACATGAGTGCCGTGCATAACAGAAGTCAGAGGCCATAGGACATGGCCTGGTCAGAATTTCGGCCTTGTCCCTACATAGCTCCAATCCTGAAGCCTGCATTTATCGCGCCTCCGCCCCAGACGGACCGACACCACTTCGTCAATCCAGTTATACCTGGCCATGTTCAGAGGTAGGAGACGATGGAACACTCCTGTCACACATACCTAAAGCCTAAGAGTAGATAAAATAATAGACCTGAACCCATGACAAAAGCCATAAAGGCTGTCATTTTACGTGCTGTCGGGGGTCCAGGTACTAGCCACTTTCTGGGAGACTTCAGGTCGCAACTTCAAGTTGGAACCGGATGGTAGCTCGTCTGGTTCACATGATGATTTCTATTTGGAAAATAGGCTCGCGCTATAAGAATTCACCCGCATGAGGACCGAAGGCTGCTTATCATGGGTTTCCTGCCACCCCCTCTTCTGTATGTGTATATATATATATGTATAGGATCTAGGGCTTCGGGAGTAGGATTTAGGGGCCGGTTCTATAGGAGTTTTAACAACCGGCGGGCTTACCTGACATCTTGGTTTCTTTTGCACATCTGTGCAAACGCAAGCGTGACGTGCGCTCGGATGAAGGTTTAGGGTTTAGAGGTTTAGTGTGCGGTCGGAGAGAAATCACAATGCAGTGGTGGGTGAGAAAGAGCAGCGGCCGGAAGACGAATTAGCACCTATCTTATTTTGTTGGACTGTTGAGTTTCTGACTTGACAATTCCCCACAAGGGCTCCTTATGTTCAGGATTTGGCATTGGCAGCCTGGAGAGGTTTCGGATGTTTTCTGGCAGATCCCTCGGGATCCCTCATCCCATTTGCTTGGGACCTGGGGGCGCAAGCAAACCCTACAGTCAATATTTCATCATACGTAATGGACATGGGTTCCTCAGTCGGAATATAGTAGGGACTATTCTAAACGACCAAAGGAGCGAACTACAAGGAACATCAGAAGACAAAAGCAACGCCGCGAAAGACAAAGCAAAAGCGTACTGTCTTAAAGGGACTTTAATGGGAACCCATTCTATTATATTCCTACTATATTCTTGGGGTTCCCTTTTTGGGGTTGGGGCTCCCATTAAAGTCCCTTCATGTTTTCGGCCGAGGTGCTCCTGGGTGTAGAAGATAAAGAAATCCCACACCACCCTCGCCGAGCCCGGCTTGTGATTTCACGCGTTTAGGGTTTAGGGTGTTACTCGGGAATGGAGGAAATGATTCCTATAGCAGCCCCCATTCCAGTCTGAATTATGTAGTGAGCCCCATGTTCTTTTCTTTGCCTTCATCTGGGTTGCTGTTAAGGAACCTACATTAAGTTACTAGGACAAGAAAACCCTAGTATTTACTATGTACCCTTATTATGGGAACTTAACTCTAAATTCCTTAACAGCAACCCAGTCATTCCCTTGTAGCAGTCGGCCTTGCAAGAGTTTCAGCAGAGCTTTGGGATTGACAGCTGTTAGTTTGGCTCCTGTGGGTTCTGAGGTTAAAGCATGCGCCCCTGATATGGACCTTTAGGCCGTTTTGGGGATTCTAGGGACCCTGAAGGTACATATAGGGTATATAATGAGCATACAAGGATCCCAGGGTTAGATGGATGATGCTGTGGCAAGTTCAGCTAGGGTTCAGGGTGTAGGGTTCAGGGCTCAAAGTTTAATTAGGTTTCACAGTTTAGGGCTTGAGAGTGTTTAGGGTTGCTAGAATGTTCTGAAGACCACGAATTCTAGTGACAGTCATAGTATCGAACGCAAAAATTGCAAACCTGAGTGGAGCTAAACCTGAAACAAAACGCCGGAGCTCCCTTCCTAGACCCTCCTCCTACACTCTAGTAGGGCCTTAGTACCTACTATTAGGGACCATAT
The DNA here is from genome assembly GCA_905231905.1 of Symbiodinium pilosum. Taxonomy (NCBI): domain Eukaryota; class Dinophyceae; order Suessiales; family Symbiodiniaceae; genus Symbiodinium; species Symbiodinium pilosum. The sequence goes on along the minus strand of CAJNIZ010047417.1, from coordinate 1,841 downwards.
ATCCCCAATTAAGGGTACAAGGAGGGTCCTGGTTTGCAAGTGGCAAGGGAGCTGCAACTCTGGAGTTTAAAAAAAATCGCCAGGGAAATTGGGCATGCGTGGATAAATAATACAGATGTAGAAATATATACATATATACATACACACAAATATATATATGTACATACATATATATATATGTAAAGAGAAAACAAGGGCAAATAATGTGGGGTCCCTTGCCTCATGGATTAAATCAGGGCTTCTGTGACAAAGTCCGATGTTGGCCCTAGCCTGTGGTTGAAGGCTTCAGCTGAAAAAAAGTTGGCCGCTTCCGACTATGCGGTTTAGGGTTTAGGGTCCTACTACTCATGAAGCTACTTGAAGCCTCTGCTGACTTAGTGAGTAGGCTATAAACTGGCGACGGGGTTTGAGCAGACTTACAGGACTTGTATGCCCCAATTCTCACCTAAAGTCTCCCTCAAGTAGATAGAATACGGCTTTGGGTATATTATGATAAGATCCCCATATACCCATTTTCTATTTACTTAAGGGGGACTATATACTTCTTACATCTCCCGAGCGTTCGAGTCTCCTTCCTCTTTTAAATTGCTAGCTATTGCTCCTGATACTTCCATTCCTGAAAGAGGTCTCAACGACTTTAAAAGATTAAGCAGAAATACAACTGAGCTATCATCTGAAATCCCTCTATCCCCCTTGATAAGCCATGTGATATTCCCCTATATGGTAGTTTCCCTTAATATGGGAACCCTAATATAAACCCAAATATACTAAAATCCTTAATATGGGGCCCCCCAAAAAGGAACCCCTAATTTTGGGAAATCCCCACATAACCCCCTATATAACCCCCTATATGACCCCCTTCAAAGAGTCGAGAGCACTCTTCCACCTGCGCCTCGGCTTTTCCGCCGGACGGCTATAAGTTAAGGGAGTTTTCAAGTGGGTAGGTACCAGGCGAGTGCCCTTACATAAGGCTTGTGTACAGCTTCTATGGGGAGCCTAGGGGTATATGAGGGCTATTTAAGGCTCATTTGGGAGGAAACTATCCGCCTGAAATTTTCTTTAGAATAGGCCCCAAACTCTAAAGTCTAATCATCCCCCAAAAAGCCGAGAGTCTGATTGAGCTGGATGTCCCGCCCGATGTTCCATGGGATCCTAAAACCAGGCACGCTTGAGGGTTGAAGGTCTGAAGGTGGCCTCCGCTTTTGGGGTTTAGGGGTTTAGGGGGTTTAGGGGTTTAGGGTTTTCATGTTATTGGGTTATATAGGGATCATGGACAATACAATGGAAACTACTATAGTATGATAGGGTATATATTGGGGGTATATGGGTGGTTGTATATATTGGGGTTATATAGAGGTTGTATAGGGATAATGGAAAAGAAAATGGAAACTGCAACTATGTAGGGGTTGTAGGGGGTATATAAAGTGGGTGGTTGTCAAAATCATGGTCCCTGTTTGGATCCCTATTATATTACGGCACCTAATACTTAGGATACCCAAAAAAGGAGCCCTAATTTTGACAACCACCCATGTTGAAGACCAGATTTCTGTGAGGAAGAAAAGCCTTGGTTGTTCGAGGCTTCAATCATAAACATTGCCCCCTTTTCCCCTATACAGGGGCCTAGCTGTTTCCCGGCACTGTGCTTAAAGACCTGGTAAACCCTGAAATTCAAGCGCGGGATCGGCAGGAAAACAGAAGTTTTAAATAGAGTCTTCTACCCCCCCCTCCCCCCCCCACCCCAATGCTTCAAAAAAGTGTCAACAGCTGCCTTCCTGACCTATGTGTCGTTGTCGCGTCCGAACAGCGCCAACAGTCGCAGGGATCAGGGTGGTCCTCATCGC
>CAJNIZ010047416.1:126788-140337 GCA_905231905.1 Symbiodinium pilosum | reverse complement strand
CCCCAAATAAAATACTACTCAACCCCCCGGTCCAGCTAGGGCTGTGGCCGGTGCTCGCGACGTCACCACCGGCCTCGGCTAGCGGAACAAGGAAACCCCTTCAGGGCTTCAGGATCTCAGAGACTAAAGGTTTATATAGGTATGTATGAGGAGATAGAAGATTATGTAAGGTCATATGGGTGGTTGTCAAAATTGTGGTCCCCCTTTGGGTACCCTAAATATTAGGTGCCGTATTATAATGGGGATCCGAAAAGGGACCATAAGTTTGACAACCACCATATAGGGTTAGAGGGGCCCACGCCATTTCCAAGCTCCGTACATGGAAGCCGAGGCCGTAGTGGACACAGTATCCACAGAGCGTCGGCCTCAAGTACCAAGACCAAGGAGTTCAGAACTTGTGGCAGTTTCATCAAGAAGGGGATCCCAATGAATCCATAATCCCTGTTATGAGCCCAAAATAGGCCCCAAGTTTGAGAGAAACCCATATGCGCACATGACGCCTAGTATCGCCCTCAATGACTCACACATCCCCTCTATGGGGCGACCAACCACGCTTCAGGTGGTGACTCCGTCGACTGGGCTCCAAGCTTACAGGCTTGTTCTGAAGATCGTCCTGCGGATTATAAAGGTTCAGGATCTAGGGCTAGTTTAGGGGATTATTTGGGTTTATGAGGGGACTATTTCGGGGTATTGCCATCAAGACTGGAAAATGAAATGGATAAGCATAGAGTCTTCAATAAGAAGGTCTCCCAGAATCGCGGGGTACGTTGGGTTCATACGATGAGGATTATAATTTTGTTGGGTCTATACTGGAGTCCCCCTACTTAGAGAAACTACCACAAGGTGCAAGTTGCTGCCAGTTCTTAAGATCCGCAGCAAGCATCAAGGAGCAGTCAGGAAGTGAGCGTGATAATGGTCTGAGCACAATCGGTAGCGGAGATGAGGTCATAGTGATGTTTGGGGGTAGCGCAATCGCGTGCAAATTGCAGGGGACTTGTTTTGCTGATCCACCATGGGCAGCTGGCGTTGCTTCTGCGTGGCCACATACCAGTGGCACTTCTGTCATTCCGTCCACGCTTCGCATGTTCTGCGAATTCTCTTGTTGACCTAGTAGTTTCCGTTTTCTTTTCCATTATCCCTACATTACCCCAATATAACCCAAATATACTATAGTGGTTTCCATTTTCTTTTCCGTTATCCCCATATTCATGAATGATGCCTTTGTAGGTGCTGTTACGAGAATGCAGCGGGAACATGTCAAATGCACGCTGCCTGGTCAAATGAGATGGTGGCCAAGAAGGGCAGATCCTCAGTCAAGCATGAAGAAAGTTTGCGAGACGCAAGGGATGGTGCTGGAGAAATACTGCATGAAGCCCCCCGCATCAGAGCTTCGCAATTTTGAAGTACTCGAGAATTTGGAAATGGGATTCTCCCACCAGAGGCCCCCGTCCATGCAGGCGAGTCACTGTTTTGCGATCTAGGAAGCTCAAAACGTGTGGGAATGTGACCTTCCCCACAAGAGGCCCCCCGCATGCGACGTGATCACCACGCCGGCATGTTTCAGAGATCCCCATCAGGTTGCCCAAAACCTCCCAACACACCGAATCAGGGAGGGTTCTCTGTCACAGCGAAGCCAGCTTTGACGTATGGAAACATCCCTGAGGGTGCTACCGACACGCTCATCGCGGATGGCATGTGGAACATGAGCCGGGCCTTGGCTTGGAAGATCGCAACTGGCTGTCAAGAAAGGGATCTGCTACACTCCACCCTGCACACAGACAGAGTATGCGTAAGAATAGAGACTGAAATCATCTTGAGTCGGATCCCATGACTGCTCTGTCATCCACCAGGATCCACGCAGCCTGAGCTTCTGCCAGCCACTGCCTTGGAGGCAGCAAAGCTAGGAAAAAGGCCTTTCGCGAACGGGCTCAATGAATGACGACATGCCAGCACAGATGGAACTCCAAATATCGCTGTCCTGTGCTTTGCAGTGCGGTAACGGGGTGATTTGATGCCTGAGACTCAAGCTCTAATATCATCTCCTGGGCAGCAGGATCGGTATCGATGGAGTTCAGGACCTTGTGCATGGCTCGAGGAATTTCGACAATGATTTTGACGGCTTCGTGCCAATCCTGGTACCAGCCAGCAGCAGACATGTTTCCTGACCGGCCTGCTGAATGTACTCGCGGAAGACAGGGAAGTTAATTGGGTCCCCATTGACATTCAGGTTCCGGCGAAAGATATCCTGACACACGGGCCGTTTGAAGCCTTGCCGGAGTTGCACGCGTGCCTTCTGAATCTGCGGGCCTGGTACTTGGTCTTGACAGCATCCATATCCGCATTGCGACCATAATGAAGCCTGAAATCATTCCCTCACTGTTGAGTCCACACTTACGGAGTTCCAATCCAGGGCTACCGGCAGTGGACACCAAAGAAGACAGAAAAAGCATTCTATTGCTTAGCGCATGGCAGAACAATCTTCTTGTTCAACTGGATCAACTCCAACTCCTGACATGATGCTCACCGCCAGTTTCTCTTCTTCAAAAGGGTATCACGTTATGGTCCGCAGCCATGATGGAACTACCGGCTGAGAAGTGGTGTGTGACTGATGGATGGCTAAGAGGCCCGCGTCACTTGTAGGACCCCCAGAATCTTTCAGAAACAAGCCTGGGTGATCCCTGATCCGGATGCCCACCTCGAGCAGACCGTTCTTGTTCAGATCATGTGCTGCAAAAAGCTCCTTGCTGATATACATGCCGTGGACAACTGGAAGCTAGCTTGGAAACCAAACAGCTGCAGGCGTCCTCCAGTAAGTCATCACGACGAGTCTTGTGCGTTCTGTACTTCTGGCGCTCATCAGAGAAACTGGCATCAGGCTATAGGGGAATTGAGGATCATGTCTGGCAGAGTGACCTCTGAGGATTCCATATCACGCGTTTCCAGTAATATGCTCGAAAAGCAAACAGCATTGAATGTACAACTCACCCAGCGGAAAGCATTCGATTTTCCACTCATGTGGCATCTCCACGCTCAGGGCACGCATAGCATGTCGCAATGTCAAGACGTCAACATACTCGTAAAGCATGTGTCTGCACACAAGCAAACGTCGCAGCCTGATGAGCATGGAATGCATGTCAACAAAGAATCCGCACGTGGCAGCATGCCATAGCCATCAGCAACAGCAAACTCTCAACAATGGCCTTGCTTCGGAGCAATCGCATCGAGTATTGAAACCGCCTTGATATCAAGTCGGAAGACTGACTCATTCGGTTATCAGTTTGCTAGTGGCCCAGCAAATCCCCTTTGTAATAGGCAAACCTTCGCCTTTTGTGCGTATCATCTTGCTGCCGTGCCTGTCTGTCTCTTGTTTGGCGCTTTCCTGCTTTCCGTGCTGCCTTCTGCTTTGGTCTTCTGCATGCCGCTGGCCGGCAGGCCAAGTCTGAGAATCTCAAGACCTCATCCCTCAGGAGTTCCAATCATGCCAAGCATCAGCGATGCTTGAAGTCATTCCTAGTAGAGCCATGGATCAACCAACGCAGACCACTTAAAACCTGGTTTCAAGACTTGCCACACGCCTGCGTGCATTGCCCAATGGCGAACTAACCCTTTCCTTGAACTCTTCGTTCGTTCCTGCCTCGCCTGGAGATCTACAAACATGGAGATATCTTCGCTGGACTGAGCCGCGTGCATGCGTCAGACTGTAAGAAGGACTCCAAAAAGCCTCTCAAGGTCTGTTTCATCTCACAGCGGTCGCTGGATTCAGCTGCTTTGGATAGTAGGCTTTACTAAAAGCACGAATAAGCTAAGGATGCATGCAAGCTTAACTTAGCTGTGCGGTACTAATCTGCTTCTGAGTTCCGTCACGGCTGAACGAGCAATATTGTAACTGCCTCTTTCTTCATTGAACCTGCCACCTACTTCAGCAAGTACTGTCTTAGGGTTGGGGTTATAGTCCCCCTGAAGTAAATAGAATATGGGGAAAAAGGATGATTTTATTGTAATATACCCACAGCAATATTCTATCTACTTAAGGGATCTTAAAGAGGGACTATAGGGTTTAGGGTATGTGAGGGCCTGCCTCCCTGGAGTTTGCTCTGCGGCAGCCGTCGAGCCTTGCAATAAGTCGCGGGAAGCGCAATAGACATCTACATGAGCCATATTCTAAGCTCCAAGTATCCCCCTTAATGACCACTATAGTATAGTTTCTTTTTTTTACAACCCCTCGGACTTTTGATGTCTGCCGCTAACGACACGGGGTTCTTACCGTATAGGTTTAGGGTTTAGGGTTTAGGGTTCAGGGTCTAAACTCCTAGTATCCCCCGTAACTACCCCTGTAGCAGTCCCCTCTTATAGCCTCCTTTAAGGAGTGTAGTGTAGACTATGGCTTACATGAAGCAACGGAGGACTGTGAGAAACCTCAAGATCTCACCTCGACGTGCGGTCAAAAAGCGAGGACCTTTTGTACTTGGTAGTTTCCAGAATTAGGGCTACCTTTTGGGGGGTCCGTATGATACGGACTATAGTATTTTGGGATCTATATTGGGGTCCCCCTATTTATGGAAACTACCATTTAGCTTTGAAGACACTTGTTCCAGGCCATGCTGAAATCACTCGACCAATCAGCGACGTAAGAAAGCCCCCGGACGACATAAACGGGTCTACCGGTGCTAGACATTTGAAGCCTGCAGAAGCTTCACTGAAACACTTAGAAGGTTGCAAGTCTGAAGGCCCGAGCACCGAAAACCGAGGATGTCTCAAGGATCCAATGACATTGCAAATCGTAACAAAAGGCACCAGACCCTGAAGCAGACTGCGTAGCCTTGGGCAGCTCCCGCTCACCTTGGCAGCATGGGCATTCTCCCTAAAAGCTTCGAAGCTCCTCATTCTCATCTTTGCTTAGCTAGGAATGAAGGAATGGATCGTTATAGTAGTCCCTATATAACTTAACCCATTCTGATAGTTTCCATTGTCTTTTCCATTCCTTCATTCCCAGCTAACCAAAAGTAAGTATTTTGCAATGGTGTCAAGATGACTGGGAGCAGCATCCTTCCCTGATGGACAGGCGACTACTTGCACAGAGTAGCAGTTACAGTCCATCCGGCGCTGCAGCTGTTGCTGCCCCAAAGACATCAATCACTCCTCAAGGCACTTCTGGTAGCAACACAGCTCCTGCTAAACGAAGCTTCAATGCAGCCCTTGCAAAGCGCAACTCACCAGCACTTGCAGCGGCTGACCTTTGTTTTCAGCGCCTCAGAGCGCAACACGTAGCAATCTCCATGTGCAATGGAAAAACTGGCCAAAGGGTTCCCTAAAGGAATTTGAGCAAAAGGTCGGCATGCAAGCAGGCGTGGCACTGCAGAACTCGTGAAAGGCTGCACAAGAGTTCACACAGAAAAGGCTGAAATCCTTGGATCTCTTGCCGCCCAAAAGCCCACTGCCGAAACGGGTTCTCAGTGTCGTCTTAGACGTTTTGCACTGGTGAAGCTAGGGTCGTAGACGAGTCTCCACCTCCCTGTCGACAAGAGTTGCTGTAGGGAACCTCCTTGGGTCGGCTTCGTCAGCGCGTCCGCCACCTGTGCGTCGGAGTTCACCCAACGAACGCCAGGTCTTTCCTTCACGAAGCCGCTCAGACAAAGAAAGAAGCTCCAAAGCCGAGTACTTCTCCTTGAGGCCCGCCGCCGTCGTGTTCAGGTCCTCCTTGATGAGCACGTCGTAGAGGCTCTTCGCATCCGTGACCAGGGCCGCCGGAACCTTCTGGATGTCCTTGCCGGGGCGCTTCAAATCGACCTCGTAGCCGAGCATCTCGCACCATTGCAAGCGGACCATCATGAGTTCCTCCTCTGCCTCACTAGCTGCTTGAGTCTCTGCAGCCAGCGAAGACCTGGCCACTCTCTGCAGGCGCCCAGATCTCCAGCTCACAGGAGTCACAGGAGCGGCTTCTCCTTTCAGCATGGCTGGCGTGGTCGCACAGACCAGGTAGCCACCGGTTGATCCAAAGTCTGGCCTATTGCCGACTGCAGCATCACTCCAGGCAACGAAGTTCACCTCCTCTGGGTCTAGGCCATCCAGACCAGTGATGCGTATGTGCTGGAAGCGATTGTGGAACGCCTCTCGCACGAGCTTGTTTGCCAGCTTCAGAGTTTTCACTGTGGCCTTGCTGATCATGGACTGCAGCATGCTTAACTGCACCAGGAGCTGAGGGGCAGTGCTATAAGCGCGCCATTGAACGGCACCAAGTACTCCTCGGAGTTGTGTGATCTCATCTTTTGTGGCCAGATCGTCTTCGTTTCGGGCTTCAAACTTGATCTCCTCGATCTGAGAGCAGTAGGTCGACTGATCAAGGATGAACTCACTGTTGCCCTCGCGAACGGCCACTCCGCAGTGATTGTAGTTCACACACTCCCATGGGGAGAAACGATATTTTGAATGGAATCCGGAGACTGCTGCGACCCACTCAGGATCCTGCTCACATCCTGTAATGATAAAGTCATCAACGTGGGCGCACACGACGCCTAAAAGGCGTGGAACTCCATTCTCGTACCGCACGTATTTCCAACAGCACGGTTCCGTGCGTAGTTGGTTAAAACCAAGAGAGGTTAGCGTGCGATTTATATCCCGGTGCCACTCGGCCGGAGCGTTTATCAACCCATACGCCGCCTTTGCGAGCTGTATGGTCTGCCCTTCTTTGAGGTTCATCGCTTTCGCGAGTTCAGGAACCGGCCGCGCGAACACGGCTCTGGAAAGCTGCGTGGGAGCGGTCTGGAGGAAAGCCGATTTTACATCGGCCTTTAACGTACGCCACGACCGCAAGGCGGCTTGCTGGAAAACAAGTTGCCGCGTGCGTCTAGACATCGTTGGAGAACTCGAGACCAGGGACGTTATGTCCGGATCTTCGTAGCCAACTATGACTATTCTCGCTTTCGGGGCACCGGTCTCCTTGTACGTAAGGACCCACCTCATGCGCATGATACGATGCCTCGGCACGTACCCTTCGATGCGCTTTGCTGCAGCTTCCTGGATCCATTGAGTGACCTCATTCTCCTTAGCCTTGTCGAAGCCTTTGCGGCCCTCCTGATCAAGCTTGCTGTACGAGACTTCTTGTTTTCGAAGTCCCTTTGCCATCCAAGCAGAGGCATCACGCTTCAGGCGCTTCCATTCAGACTCCTTGTTAGGAACAGGAAGCTCTATGGCACACATCACCAGCTCATTCTCGCGCACGTCCACGTAGAAGTCCTGGCTGGCCTCCTCTGGCTGTGTCACGTAGCCCTCCGCTACCTGAGTCGCCGAGGCCGGAGGCAAGGAAGTCGTTCGGGTCGTCGAAGCGGGACGGGAGCCTTGCTGCGCGCGCTGCGTGTGAGCCTGCTTCTGCTTCTTGAACAGGGGTTGGCGCTGTAGGTCAGCTCCTCCTTGTCGAGCCTGCTCGTCCTGCAGGAACCTGAACAACGTTGGGTCGTAGCTCGGGTCGTTCAAGTACCTCGGGCCGTCAGTGGTCACGGTACTCGGGTCAGGCTGTGTGGAAGATGTAGAAGGCGTGACAGGATTCCTCAAAGGACCGATCCTGTCTGGACCACGTACCTTGCGACCAGTGCTGGTCTGCTCACCCGGTGTCCGTGACCTGGTTCTTTGTCCTTCTTCCGGTTGGTCTTCAACTGGAGCCGCTTCTGGAGCTTTGTCGTCTCTCGCCGGTGTCCGTGACCTCGTTCTTTGTTCTTCTTCCGGTTGTCCTCGTCCTTCACCTTCATGAGCTGGTGTTCGAGAACGTGCTCGTGCAGGTCGAACTCGTATGTCCTCAGGGAACACGTGGTCGTCGTAGACGTCGTAGGCACGCGGGTTGAGCTGCTGGAGTAGGCTGTGGAAAGTCCACGTCGGAGTCACCGTCTCAGAGGCCTCAGCGATGGCAGCTTCCCTATCGGAAGCGTGGCGTAGCTGCTCAGGGGCGCATCGCTTCAACCGGCCGTTTGCGGTGATCCAGACCGTGTGTGCTGGCCGTCGTTCTTGTCCTTGGGCGTCCGTTCTCGTCTCGCTGGCAAGGACTCTAGCTGGGCCAAACCACCTCCCCTGACCAACCTTTGCAAAGCCAAGTCCAGGGTGAGCCGGGATATCAGCAGGAGGTTGCACTCGGCGGTAAAACACCAAGTCTCCGGGGACGAACCTTGTAGTCCTCCTCGTCCGCATGTTGAGCAAACGGCCCAACTGGTAGGTGGCCTGGGACCTCCTCGAGATGTCTTCCGCAGCTTGCCTTACGCTCATCTGGTCATAGAAGGTGTGTCCAGGAGTTGTGGAGTTCTGGAGAAAAGGGACGCCCTGCTCGGTGTCGAACAGACGGCCTTCAGGATTGAAATCCCGCCCAAAAGCCCATTGGACCGGACTGAATCCTTGAGCTCGATGAGCACCGATCGGCATGCCGGAGAGGAGGGTGATGGCATCTTGCTTCACCTTGCCAATCAGCGACTCAACTTGGCCGATCTGGTTGTGAGCTTCAGCCGGACAGGGTGTCATCTCCACACCTCGGTCAGCTGCCCAATCTTCAAGGGCTCAGAACGAAAGCGTCCTTCAGGATCGAGCCGTATCCGGTCGGGGAAGCCATAGGACTGGACCCAGCTCTGCTCAATTGCAAGAATGGCCTCCTCGGCAGTGGCGTTGCGGCCCTCCTGGACGTCGCGCTCGAACAGCTTGACCACCTTCATGTAGTGGGTGGCCTCGTCGGTGATCACCATGAAGTGCGTCACCTTGTCTTCCACACGAAGCTCGGCATTGTCGATCTGGATGACCTTCCATGGAGTATCACTCTGCTGCAGCGACACACTCTGGGACAAAGATGGAAGTCTCATCTCCTGGCAGTCGGCACACTCGTGCTCCAAGGCAATCTTGACCACCTCTGGGTGAGCACCACGGGCACGAAGAACATTGGCAAGCAGCTTCTTCGACGGATGTCCGGCACGAACATGTAGACGATGTACCAGGGCCACTGCCTTCTTTCGATCTTCCGGTGTAAGCTTTCCTTGGAGCAGCGGTTCTTCTTGAAGCCCGTAGACCCAGTCCTCGACCAGCTTTGCCGATTCATAGCCAGAGGTCAGCACAACCTGGGCAATGGTTTTGCACATCTTCACCGGGTAGAAGCCAGAACTCAAAGCACGGCCATGGCCAATACATTCGGCGTGTCCATGTGTCTTGTCGCACCGAACAGACAAGGCTTTCTTAAGGCAGGGGCAGGTCGTCACGATTCGCCACTGCTTCTTCATTGCCTCCCCCGTGTCCGGTGTGGTCACGCCCATCATGCAGCCATCCAGCAGGGTCGTGCAGAGGAAGCCCTGCTTGGCCATGTAGTTCATGAGCTTCTTCACCTCGGTCTCTTTCCAGCCACCATTGTTTGAGGGCCATTCCCAGGCAACATGGTCTCCACGGTCGAGCTGGGCATAGACCATCTTGATCGCTGCACGGATCACCTTCCGAGCCCTCGATATCCACTCTTCCGCTTGGCATCGTCGGTGGCCTCGTTAAACAAGGCCTGGATCGGAGAGAAAGGTCCACAAGGGGTCGAGATCCACATGTATCGAGGATGTAGAGCTTGTGCCTGGGCCAGCGCTCCGTCCACGCCGTCTTTTGTGCACAGGTCGAAGTTGTGAAGTCCAACTCGTCCGGCTTGACCACCTCGCTCCCGAACTGCCTCAGACAACCTACTGTCGCCCGGACAGCACACCTCCAGGAGATCTATGCCATTAGGCACCGCCTTGGGGATCTCGGCCATAGCCTCGTCGATGTCGGCGGTCACGCCCTTCATGGACTCTGTAATCGTCGTCGCCTCGCCCTCGGTGAGCCGGCCGAAGTTCACCAAGTAGCCATCCGCATCGAGGTTCATGGTGACACTTGCTGCCAGCTGCCGTCCGTGCTGCTCGTGGTCGGGCTGGCCTTGGCTCGGATGGTCTCGTTCTCCTGTACCTCGGCTGGCTTGTTGTGATCTCGCTTGGCACCCTTCTTCGGCACATGTGTGGCCTCGTTCTCCGCATCCATGGGGGCTCCATCCGACTCGGATTCCACCATTGTCGGTGCGGCCTTTGCCTTGGGCTTTGCTCCACGGTCTTTGCCCTTCGTCTTGTCGTCCCCCTTCTCCATGGTCGTGCCCTTCACCTTGTCGTCCGCCTTCTCCACGGTCGTGCCCTCCGGGTAGCCGCTGGTCGCCGCAGCCGCCGCCGGAGGTGGTGCCGCCGTGGTCGTAGTCGAAGTCGGCGTCGGAGGTCCCGCCCTGCCGCTGCCTTTGCCTTCTGGGCCCTCACGTGCTCTAGCTTCTTCAAGAGAGAGTCCTTCGCTCCTTGGAGCGCAACATTCTTTGCGTTCAGCTTCTCCGTCTCGGGTGGCTGACCTGCCTCGACTCTCTCCTTGTGCAATTAATTGCACCGCTGCCGCAGTGTCCTGAGGCAGCTCCGACTGCCGGGACGTAAAGGACTCGAAGCCGGCAGTTTTGACAAACCTCCCAGCGGCCATGGGCATTTGCGCCGCTCAGTGATCCGCGCCCCGGCTTCATGATCTGGCGGGGTCCGAAGCAAGGTGCTCCAGCGGTTCGAGGATCCCTTGGGTCTGGCCCAGTCGAGCGATCGAGGTCGTACTCGGTCTTCACGCGGTCGGCCTTCTTGGGTCGCGCCTTCGACTTGGGGATCTCGTTCGAAGCCGCTGCCGTCGAAGCTGGAGGCGCGGTGTTCTGCACGGAGGTGGCGTTGCGGTCGGCCATGGCGAAGAGGATGTCCAGGAGAGTCGCGGAAGCTCGAGAGTGATCCCATAGGACCGTCTTGATCCGAAAGCTCGTTGTCATCCCATGCCATGTCGTACACTGGGATGTCAGAAGGAAGCTGCTGTCGGCTCAAACATGTCTGCTCGGACCCTTGCACTCCCTCACATGGCACTTCCGCAACTGGCATGCAGCACATGTCGCCAACGTGTTGAGGTCCTGGTTCGGGTCCTTGGGGATCTTGCCGTTGACTTGCTTGTGGTGGCTCTTGTATGTTTGTGGCTCCCGGCTGGTTCGACGTTGCTTCCTGTTGTCCCCCTGCTGCTCCCTCACTCTCTTTGTATCGGGACATGACGCTGCTCAGCACAGTTCCGGAGAAATTCTTCGGGCTGCTGCCTGGCTGTCGCAGCCAGTCGTGCACAAGGTCAAGCAGCAAGTGCCCGGAAGCACTTTCATGAAGAGCAATGGTCACTCCCGGATCGATAGCCTTGAAAATGATTGTCTTCTTCTCGAAGTCAATCACCGAGCCCAGACGCTTCAACGTCCGGATGCTGAGCAAAATGGGAACTCGGGGAACATCCAGGGCATACACGCCTAAAGCAACAGCTCGCCCATTCAGAGTCTGGGGCACCTCCACGAACGAAGTCGCCCGCTGCTGCTGGCCGTTGCCGAACCGAAAGTTGCGCTGGGCCTCGGGGAACACCTGGACATTCTCCAGGCCATACTGTCGACGCCTCATCGATACCACGGCCTCCAGCGCATCCAAGCTGCCGACGGTCTCGGTAGCACCACTGTCCACTACAGCGAAGCCAGGGTACAGCTGTCCGGCCACAGACAGAGCTTCTTCTGGAATAATGCCCTCGGACCGGCCAGCTTCAGGATCTCCGTGGCCAACGTGCGTGTAGCAAAGCAGCTGGTTCTCGGCAGGCGGGCCGGCGGCAGCATACACAGGCAGGTCCTGCATGGCCTTCGTGTCGTGGGTGGTGCCGTCGGTCGTGTCCATGCCGGCGCCGTGAACCATGTAGATGCCGGAGTTCGCGTTGACAAAGTGTGCGGCTCCTTTTCCTTGACCTCTCTTTGGGCAGGGCCTGAAGTCATGGTCCTTGCTGCCGCAGATAAAGCACCCGGTATAGGCAGAGCTTCCAGGTCGCTGGCCGCCGCCATCGGCAGCCAAAGCCGTAGACGAAGAAGTCGGGGAAGACGGGGTCGAGGAGTAGCGGGCGCCCTTCTTGCCTTTGCCTTTGAAGGTGCCCTTCCCTTTTGACTTCGACTTCCCCTTGTTGAGGGGGTAGAAGCCTCTTGAGGAATTTTTTGAAGCAACAAGCTGTCGAGACTCTTGAAAGGTCCTGACCCTATCCTGGAAGTTCGCCAGGAGCTCCGACATCTGCTTTCCTGACTCTGGGTCCACTACCATGGCCTCGTTCACGTCCAGCCACGGCTTTGCATCGGACCATGTCCACCAGGCGCCTTCTGGATCTTCAGTCCACCAGTCGCCTTCATGATATGTCCAGTGGACCTCGGAGTCTCCATGGCTCGTTGTGCACCAGACGTCCTGCTCGAGCTCCGCTGAGTACATGGGGTGGACTTCTTCCGGAAGACGGTCTCCAACCCAGTGCACGTCCGCCAGGTTCTCGTCGGGGTAGGGGTCGTCCATCAGAAGGCCCCACTCGCCGCCAGACTCGACCCAGTACGACCGCCGAGGTCCACGCCTGTCATCTGCTTGCAACAGGTCTTCCTCTTGATCTCTCATGGCCTTCTCCACCAGGTCGAGCTCCAGCCGGTTGTTTGTCGCCGCCAAGACCGCCAGACGAGCATGAGCAGGAAGATGGCCCCGTCGAAGCAGAAGCCAGCCCAGCACCTCGACAGGGAGAACATCGATCTCCTTGAGCTGGAAGCGTTCCCACTCAGGCTCCGGGCCCTCATCTCCAGAGCTGTCGTCATCCCGCCATCTCCGGCGGGTTGGTGACCAGGTCCTGTTCGAGTTCCACCATTGCTCCCACTCCTCCGCGGTCCAGCCTCCTTCGCCAGTCCGCGAGGCCGCCCTGGAGCCAGTAGTCCTCTCGTTCGCCACAGGCGGGTCAGAGGCACGGCCTTCGCTTGGTTCATGGTCGGCGTCCATTGGCTCCGGCTCCGCAGTGGTGTCGCTTCGCCTCCGGTCGAGGGGCAGTTGCAAGGAGGAGGGTGTCGATCCACTTGCCTTCGTTGCCCTTTTCCTTGGTGAAGTTGCCTGGCCTCCGCGAGCTCTGGCCAGGGCACGCTGCAGGCGTCGGTAGCTCTCTCGAAGGTCCGCGGCCCACTGCACCATCCTCGTGCCAGGCTGCCGGCGAAGTCTCACCAGGAACTCTTCCAGTCGGCTGCCCAAGTCCGGGATCGGAGTCCGGCCGAGCCTTTGCTCCAAATATTCAAGAAGATACACTGGGCCATGACGAGTCTGGAGCCTGGCATGGTCCAGGTCGCCACTCACATCCCAAGCGCGGCCTGTCTACTTGCCAGCTCCGCACCGAGGAGCTTCTTCTTGTGGTTCGCTGTCCTTTCCCACTGGAGGCGAACACGCCTCACGTAGGTGTTCCAGCCAGCCGGCTCGCCATCCCAGGTCGGGACCGAGTCCCGGCCGCTGTCCATCCAGCCGCCAGGGTTCAGGGTCAGCAGCTCGCCAAAGACACAGGAGGTGCCACGAGCACGGTGCTGAACAGGAAGCCGAAGGGCAGCAGCGAAGTTCCTCTCCCTGGATCTTTCCAAGCAAGCTCGTTCTCCACTCTTCTCGCACGAGCCTCCTCTTTCGAGGAAGGCTCCGCTACCAATTCTGGTAGCAACACAGCTCCTGCT
>CAJNIZ010047416.1:97526-126606 GCA_905231905.1 Symbiodinium pilosum | reverse complement strand
AAGGCTGAAATCCTTGGATCTCTTGAGGCACTGGCTGACGCAGTCTGCAATAGAAGGCCATGCGCCCATGACTGCCACCTGCCCCAGTTCACTCTTCAGCTTGTGTGTCTCGATCTGCTACTTGTATTTGGATCTCTTTGGGCTAGCTAGCTGATGAGCCGCCAGTATGCTACAAAAAGGATCAGCAGGACCAGGTTTCATTGCGGAAGTAGATGATTCAACCATGGATCTTGGCCTTGGCACATGCACAGGCACGATTGGAGCATATACATTGGATTATATTGGATTCACCATGTTCTGGCAAGTGGTAAGGCATCGCAAACTGACGTCATCTGAGCAAGTTGCAGGTTGAGCCTTCGAAAGAAGCGTGAGGTCGCTCTGCAGCGTAGGCCCGTGAAGGTCGGGACTTGCCCAACAGCTTTTTATGCAGAAGCACTGAAAATGTTCTGCATGCGTATTTTGCTTAGTAGTTGCTCATGCTCACTGTTCGCCTTCAGGAAGCCTACCGAACAGCTGCAAGCGGTCAGAGACAGCTGGCGGGCAAACAAGGGCTAAAGAAAAGCGCTTCAAAAGCGCTTCAACGGGTGCCACCTTACCGAGCAATTTGCAAGTCTGGCTAAGTGAAACCTGATGAGGCCAAAGCCTTGTCTTCACCAAGCAGCTGCGTGTCTTTACACATTTTACAATTCAAA
The DNA here is from genome assembly GCA_905231905.1 of Symbiodinium pilosum. Lineage (NCBI taxonomy): Eukaryota > Dinophyceae > Suessiales > Symbiodiniaceae > Symbiodinium > Symbiodinium pilosum. The sequence continues at coordinate 125,914 of CAJNIZ010047416.1, read as the reverse complement.
TTGCAAATGACCCAACGCTTGCATGCCCCGAACGAGCTGGGGCTTTATGTGCTCATTCACTCAGTCAGTCATGCTCCAAACTCCCTGATAATGAGCAGCTTAAGGAATCCTTGTGGCAACCAGGCATTAGGGGATACAGGTACCTACTGGGGTAATATTAGGGTTACACGGGTTTTCTATGGGGATAATGGAAAAGAAAATGGAAACTTATATCATGGGTTATATAAGGGTTTAGGGCAACGCAACACAGCGATAGGGTATGAACAGGTAAATGAAAACGCAGCAGGCATGTGAGCTCTAGTCTAATCTCCCAGTATCCCCCTTGATAACCCCTTTCCCACACCCCTTTATAATCCCCGCTAAAACCCCTAAACCCAAATACAGGGCAGTATATAATGCTCTATGTATACCCCCTTTACAGAGTTTAGACTGTAGCTCATGTATTACCACTTTCATGCCTGAAGACCTGATTACTGGAGGTACAGTCTAAACTTTCTCAAGGGGGGTTATGTAGGGGATTCTAATAGGGAACTAATACGGGGGTCATTAGAAGGATACTAGGAGTTTAGACTATACGTAGCTCATTTGCCTTCCTTCTGCATCAGTGAACATCACGCTGCCCTTGGATAAGTCTAGCACATATTAGCATAGGGATTATCACAGTATATTGGGGAACTGTACTAATATTGGTGCTATATTAGGGGCTATTTAGGGATAATGGAAAATGAAATGGTAACTACTATTTAGGGTTTTGGTTTAGGTGGTGCGGATATCCTTTTGCAACCGACCGGCACTGGAAGTTCTGCAAGAGCTTTGCTTGCACATGTCCTACTGGTACCTAGGATTCTGGCGGTCCACCTTGGAACCACTTTAGTCTGCCGCCCGCTTTCACGAAGGTTCTCAAGACTCTATTCATCCCACCACCATTACATAATTGGGGACGGTAGCGCTAAGCTACGGCAGCACATCGAAGTCCGTGGTCCGCTGCAAAGTAGTGAAACGGCGCAGTCGCGCGAGCAGGTCGCTACCAGGGCCGCTCTCCTGAGGCTCAGGGATACTCACAACTGCTTTGTCCTAGTGTCTCCTAAGGGCAACAGCCCCAACTTTCAGTGAGCTTTTGATAGGCATCCTGGTCAGCTAAGAGAGGACTGAGGCATGGACCATCACGTTCTCCCAGGAGCCGGACTCCTCAACATGGGCAGCGCTGAGAACTCGCGATCAACGCGGCTTTTCGGCAGCTTTGCCCCGCGTTTGTTGCTACATCAAATGTGTTTAATGCCCACCCGGTCCTTCAAAGTGGCGGACTTTAAAGCTGCAGACATGGCTGGCGTGTCCGTCTGGGCAGAGCAAAGAGCCGTTCAAAGTTGCTCATCGAAGCGCATGTGAGGCAAAACTTGCAGAAGCCAGCTGCTAGGAGACCTGGTGATTGCGTGAAGGATTGCACTACGTGGCTGAGTGGCAGGCACACGCAAACCGCTGGAATACAAGCGCTTTCAAGAAAAACAATGCTTCATGCTCTGATAATGTGACCAAAAACATCATGCTACAACAGGTCAGAGCAGTTGCGAATGAAGTGGCATGATGTGAGACCGCCCGCATGCCTGGAATCGGCTGTGCAGCTCGTAGGCTAGTTTTGCTCCGCGTGCCTGGAATCTGCAGGAACACCCACCCCTCTACTTGACAAGCATACTTACCTGCAAAAACCCACCAAGCGAGATCTGGAGATGTTGGCTTTGGCACGTACGTGTAACGATGTGGCCTCCGAAGGCCTGGAGAGCTTGCCTGAGAGCACGTGCACCTGGAAAGATGCTCACAGGCTCGGAAACTACTACTTCAATTCATCGCGACTCACAAGGGACACACACGCGCACTTTCGCCTGAGCTGCATCGTAGAAACGCTGCGACGCTGTCTCCCAGCTTAGCTTCTCCTGCAAGACTGATAGAGCGACGCAAACGGCCCGTTGTTTTGCACTTCTAACAGCTTCCACGATCTGACAAGGCTTGCACTTACACTCTCGCGTGCAAGCTGAGCGCCTTTACCCTATTCTCGGTTTGTACAAATGGCTTTGCTGCCTCTGTTCCCGATAGCCCAATCCGCCTCCGCCTCAGCGGACAGCGGAGTAGGACCCTCTGCGCTGAGGGCTGCCTGGATTGTTGAGATCAGATTTCATAAGATTTTCGATGATGGGAGCAGGCTAGTTGTCGCTTTGCCAGAAGGATGGCAACTTTGCCGTTTCATGTTGGAGCATCATCAAACAACCCATGCCGAAGGCGGCCTGCAGCGCTGCCTTGAAGGAGTCGAAGTCCTTCAAAAGCTTCAACGCCGAAGCATCATATCATGCAATTTCAGAACCAGCGCATGTCAAAGCACAGAGTCCGAGCTGCTCAGCAATCCTAAACCCGAAACAGTCGCTTGTTTTCTTTTCCATTGGATTTTGCATTATTGCCCTTAGCCATAAATACTTACTTGGCCCCTGACTGTGACAAAACATTTTCCAAACTGTAGTCATGGCGTCTATGCACAGAATTCGAGATGTTACAAGAATGATCAGTTCGTTACATATCGTGAACTGCTGTGAAGCTTTTGCTGATTCTTGCCAACCTGCACGCGCAAGGAATTCCCAGGACTTCGTTCTTGGGAATTGGAGTGGTAAGACGTACCTGTAAATTAAAACACCTGGATGCCTTGCATGTATGGAGATCTATTTTGTCGTTCTGGAGACACATGAACGCGCCGCATGGGCTTTTGGTACGCATGCTTGGGTCCTGGGTGGTCATATCTGAGAATGTCACCAATATGTGTCGGGCGTTTTGCATGATAACTCTTGCTGTCATGGGTTGCTCTGATCATGTTCTTCCTGCCTTCAGTCAAAGAAACAAGTGTTTCCATGTTTCCGGTAACTAAGGTGCTATCCTTGCCAGGTCTTTGGTATTCTGGTCTTGTGTTTCTTCGCAGGGATCGAAAATGACTTGCCGCATGGGGTTATCATCGCCAGTCCTGAGTCAGCTTGACCTTCCTGCCTTCTCCATGTTGTAAAGAACTGTTCAACTTGAGTAACTTGAGTATGTTGATTCATTTGCAAGATATCTAGTACCTTTTTTGCTATGTGTTGGAGGTTGATAGACGCTGGAGGAATTTTCAAACTCCGCCGAGGTCCCTTCACTTGAAATGCATCCAATCTGTCGAGGTCAGGTCTGGACAGCTGTATGCATGCAAGCCCGTATAGAACTTTACCAACTTTTAGTTTCTTCTGAACAGAGTCTTGAGCTTCTTCCAGAACGGATTGTGAGTTGCAAGTCGTTACTATTCTGTCGTGGACTTCCATGTGATTATCTTTCGGTCCGTTAGGATTGCTTCAAGACAAGTAGCGTGGCTGTTGCATCGTACCAAAGATCCATCCAGGTACTTAGCACTGGATTGGTTTTGGTTCAAAGTCAGGTTGAGCTGACAAAACATGCTTACTATTAACTCTTACTATCACGATTGGTCTTACTATTATTGACGGAAAAATTTGCCACATACATTATTACTCGTATTTGTAGTAGCTTACTATTCTGTATTTTCCTCTTATACCAGATCATAATGTCATAAGTCACCAGTTATAACGCCAGCTGCTGCCTGCAAGTCGAAGAAATGGCATCTGTCGGTGAAGTAGGCCTGGCAATGTCAATCTTTAGGGATTAGCTTTCTGGGGATTAGTAGGGAACAAGGCATGCAATCTCTATATAATCCCTATACTGTGTATTCCCTTGTTCCCTACTGACCCGCAGTAAGCTTAGGGTTTAGGGGGAGAAGTTGGACCCACTGGAAGTATACAGAGAGTACCACACCGTCGTACGAAACTGTGCTTTCCTTCGTCCATGTGTTCAGAGTCCCCAAGAGCGTACACCAAACTGGTGGTTTCTGAAAATCGGGGGTACCATTTTGGGGATCCCCATCACTGTATTTTGAGGTCTTTATTGGGGTCCCCTGAGTTATGGAAACTACCAGGTATTCCTAAGTATTGGTCGGAGTGCAGGGAGCAACAGCAGCCTTGAAATATGCGTTGGACGGATGGTCGGGCAGCACCTGCCATGCTGGCGTGGTGTCACATCTGAAGGCATTACATGAACCACAGTCTGATCTCCTTAAAGGAGGTTATGTGGGGGACTCTATGAAGGAGTACTATATAGGGGTTATTAAGGAGGATACTAGGAGTTTAGACCATAGCTCACATGACTTCCTTGACCTTCCTTGCTTGGTACAATGCTCTGCGCCCGGGACTGTAGGGCCTACAAAACCCTGGGAATGAACTAAACAGCCGGGGCTTGTGAATCTATCTGGATGTAAAACCTGCACCGCAGCATCCCGTCAAGCTCGCAGCGATGACCACCCGCTTCCCAAGCGCCAGCGCCTCCGCTGTGACCGTGCCTTTCGCCGCCCGGAAGGTGCTACTGCTCTTTCATGCCCCGTGAGAAACTCATCAACAGAGTTTGTTTCAACCTGTTTGTGCTATGTCCTCTTACATGCATAGAGGCGCTCAAGCAACCAGCAGGGAATGAGGTACGGGCAGAGCATCTCAGTCGTGGATGGATTGAGCAAAACCTGCCATGCAGAATTCCGGCGACGCCTGCCAGGGCCTAGAGTCGCTGCCTTGTACTGGTCGAAGTGCTTGTCTGCATGGTCAAGGCCAGGGAACATGTGCATTATCCTGAGATAGACGGAGGTCTCAAGATCTGCTGGCAGCATGCTTCAGCTTTTGACACATAACGCCACGCGAGCGCCTAGCGGGTCCTAAACCAACATACTAACAGACTTGAAAAGAACCGGCTTTGCAACCCTTGCTCGCCAACTGCTCTCAACGAAGTGCAGTGCGGATGCTCAAGCAGTGTGAAGATTTTGGGAGCCACGCGGATGATTCTCATCATGGTCTGCGTTGAGGCTCTCTACCATTTCTTGGATCTCCTGCCATCTGCTCGTCACGACCCGCTTCCCGCAAACGACATCAGAAATAGCCATCATGGTTGCAACCTCAACTTACCGTTGGTTAGTTGGGAATGAAGGAGCGGACCCTTACAGTAGTCCCCATGTTATAACATATTATAGAAGTTTGCATTTTCCTTTCCATTCCTTCTAAACCCTAAATCCTGAACCCTAACCCCATTATAGTATTTTCCACTTTCCATGTTCTTTTCCATTCCTTCATTCCCAGCTAACCAGTCTAAACCCTAAACCCTAAAACCCTAAAACCCTAAACCCTAAAACCTAAAACCCTACACCCTGAACCCTAAAACCCTAAAACCCTAAAACCCTAAAACCCTAAAACCCCAAATCCTAAACCGTTTCTACGGGCCTCCGCATCAGCACCGGACCCAAAGCTGTCGACTGAGAAGTCCCAGTCCTACAAGCAAAAAAAGGTTAAGGTTTAGGGCCCCAATAATGGAAAATCAAATGAACAAAAAAGAAAGAACAATGAAATGGATACTGGGGTTATATAGGGGTTATTCGTGCTACTGCTGTTATGACTGTTTTATTACTGTGATTACTGTCAGTACTGTTTTTCCTACTATTGCTATTGCTATTGCTACTATTATTACTGTTATTACGATTATTACTATTATTACTATTATGACTCTCATGTCTATTATTACTATTCTTGGTGTTCTTACTGTTATTACTGCAAAAATATCAATTATTACTGTGATTGTTTCTGGGGTTTAGGCTTCAGGTTTGAAGGCTTGGGGTTGAGGCAAGGTCAGGCATCATGGATTGCTGTAAGCTTCCGCTTTCCCTCTTTTGCAGCATCCAATCTGACGCTCACCGTGCGTCCCTGGCCTCTCCGCTCGGCAATTTCCTCAGGAGCTTGATGAGTCGGACCTTTGGCCGCCACTTCAAGTTCCAGAATGGATGAAAGGTTGCTGCTACGGTTGCTGGCATTTTTCACCCAGGCTGCCGGGAGCCTGGCCCATCCCTTTGGCTTCACGGCCTTGCCGATGAAGTACACCTGCAGCAATGCATGACGACCAGCCAAAATGGAGAAAGTGGTGCTTTACCAATCCTGCTTCTGCTTGACACTTTGCTTGTGCTACGCAGTCTAGAAAACACCTGAAGCGGTCACACAGAACCAGCCCATACCAGCCCTAACAAATGCCGGGCTTCCGTGCTGGATTCTTCTCGGCTGACTTCAAACGCAGCCTCGGTCGCTTGACGTCGGCCTCAGTGAAGCAGAGCTCGAAATCTGCTGCGCTGCGAATCGCCTACGGATCCCTCAGCTGAATGCACCTTTCTTACATGTGAGCTCTGAGCGTGGGGCACGACGAGCGCCTTCAAAAAACTCTTTGCGCACCTTGCATGGCAGGAAACCAAGCGGGAAAGGATATGAACTTGCTGACAGAGTTCAGGCGCAAGTTCCATGCAAGTTCTTCCTGTCTAGTCCAATTGCAACCTTGATTCCGATTCACATCACATCCATGCAGATTGGGTTGCATGTCATTTGGAAGCGAAACGAGAGCCCAGCTGGACAAGTTTTCATGGTTGTCGAGGAGACTTGTATGAGCTGCAATCCCTCACCCGTAGTCTACTTAAAGATATGCGCTCCACCCTTGGTCTCTAAGCATGGGCTGGACGAACTTCGATCTACTGGCCCACGGCTTGAACGGTAGGGACGAAAATGCTTTGGGCTCCGTGCAGAGGTCGCACGAACTAAGCTCGCCACACCATGTACATTGTACTTCACCTGCCCATGATGCGGTAGGTACAATGACAAACAATGGCCACAACGCGTTACATACCTTGGCAAGTTGACAAGGTTACAGACAGTCTGCTAGCTATAATTGCAACGTGACATGATGACGTCATGATGTACTTAGAGGCAGGCATCTGACGAGCTTGCTGGCCACATCTGACCAAGTCACAGAAAGTCTGTTGGCCCTCCTTCCATCCACTTCCGTTGAGGTTGACCACTCACCATGTTGCCGATACAGCACTTCGTCTGCATTCTTAGGAGTAAGCACGGCGCAAGGCGAGAGTCTTAACACACAGAAAAAGCACATACAGGGAGAAGGCGTGAGCGAGAGCACACAGGGAGCGAGAGAGAGAGAGAGAGAGAGAGAGAGACCCAGCGCAGGGCGTGCCTCATTTGGGAGAGAGATGCCTGCCGACGACAGTTTAATGGTCACATCGCAGTAGGCGCTGCACACCTGGAGCCATGCTGCGACTGCAAATGCATCTCCCAAGTCTGCACGCCACCCAACATAAAAAGACTAATACAGAGCTCCCAGCCATTGTCGTGAAAGTCGAGAACAAGCTGTCTCGGATGGTAGCACCTTTAGTTGATGCCAGGCTCAAACTGCCTTGAGTAAAGCTCTCCTGCCCCGTTAAATTTCGGAAGCTCCTGCACTTTCTCGAGTTGTGCGGCCCATGACTTTCAGTACCGTGGTGGAAGCTGAGCCTCGCGCTGCTCATAAGTCCTTCGTACTCCATTTTCTCCAGATAGGCCTGTAGGCTGAACAAGCACACTGCAGCTGTAGCGCCCATCATATCAAGGGTGACGCAGGATTTCTTCCAACAACAAAAAGCTTCTTGACTGCTTTCCACCATGATCCCGTTACTCATCGCAGCCCCTATTGCTTACCCATCCTGGTAGTTCGTATGCACCACGCCAATCACGTGTCGATATAGCTCTGTCCACCTCCAAAGGCTGTGCCAGGATGGTAGTCGACAGGTCTGGCTTCCACCCTTGTGCAGAATACCCTTGCGTAGGGGATGCGAGAATGACGTCTAACGTGATCGGGTCAAGCGCGCGCACCAGGATTTGGCTGCAGCTCCGTACTGGCTTTGCAGACGTGATTCACAAGGACGGAACAGTTGACTGAAACCCCACCCTGCCTACATAAAGTGCCTTGCTTCCTCAAAGCACTCAGTGGCATAGACTTTCGAGATGAACTTAGGCGTATGAGGGCCTGTAGTGAAATGCTCTAGCTCTCCATGCAGGATGGCTGACGCTGCTATGGCCTCTCTGTAGATAGCCAAGCCTACTCGTATGTACAAATATTCATACCATGCCATACCATTAAAAAAAAATGGCTTGCCAGCTGGCATGTTTCATCAGCGCAGAGCACCAGCTGCTCTAGCAGGTCACTTCTTCCCTGGCTACCGTATGCGCTAAGTTTCTGAACACCAAAGCGGGCGCCGACTTTTGTACCTCGTTTTAGGGTCTGGCTGCAAGGCAAGGCACATCTGCACCTGAAGGCCTCTGCCGTGCTCATAAGGTGCAGGCTGTACGTGTACACGAGTTGGTCAGGACTTCTTCAAATTCAGTCAGTTCCAACTCTACACAGGCAGGATTGGCGGAGTTTCCAACACTCCGCACAACAACGAAAAGCCGCCAGCGCAAAGCGGCTTTCGGGGCATCTTGTCGGGAAGGAGTCGAGTTCACCAAAGAATCCAAGAGAGGAGGGGTCCCAGCTAAGCGATCAGGGATAGCAATCTCTCTGAACTCTGGTGGCGGGTGCTGCAGCTCTCCGGATGTGGAGTGCGCCTGTACTGTATGGCCGCACGAGAGCCTCGTGTCTCTCACCGTGGACTTCACCCTACACGTGGCGCATGCAAGCTCAAATGTCTTCGGCTCAAGGAACGTTCAACGAGACCTCGAAACTTGCAGCTACCGCGCGGAAAAAGAGACGCCCATCCGCATCTCTGAAAAACATTCAGGGGGAATTCTAGAATTACCTCGCGGACCTGACAGGCGCAGAATGAAAAGCTGGCCACTCTTGGAGAATGTCCGGAGTGGATCCAAAGCATCATTGCAGATCTTCTATAGTCTATAGTAGCTGTGAAGTCTCCATGCACCTGAAATTGCCTCCAGCAGCTTATGTTGGTAGACTGGAGTTTCACCGGCCATGCATCCAAAGTCTGAGTCTTGAGCTTTATTAGAATGTATAGAAGATCCACACTAAGCAGCTGCTCCTAAGCAGGTCAGAGGGCCGAAACTGCCCTTAGCAAACCAGAGCTGCGGCGGCAATAAATTTGGAAAATCAATCTCCCAAATCCGACTGGGTCTGCTGAACGCTTCCCACCAATGCAGCTCATGCCAATGAGGAAAAATCCGCATAGACTTCGTGCTACACATCTGAACTGGAATGATGCTGCCATCGTCACTTCGGTCTGGTCATGTCCCAAACCCATGAAGTCTTCAGAGATTAGTTACGTCCTTGTCTGGACTGCCAGGGACGCGTCCGTGGCCAAGCCTGAATGGCACTTCCACAAACCTTTTGTAGAAACAGCTAGCTGATGTCATCCTGAAACATGTATCTCGCAAACATTCGACAACACAACCTCTTTGACCGTCATGCAATCACAGCATCAATTGAAGGAGGGAAAATCATCCATGCTCTAAATTTCGGCACCGTGCTGGCTCTCCGCCAACCACGTTGGGTTTCAAATGCCGTGCGTACTCCGCCAGGCTGGAAACAATTGCGCATAGCTCAGGCTGTAAGTAAGACCTCACACCCTGCGTAACGCCACTTTACATGGAATGTTTAATGTTTCCATGTGATTCGAAAACCTGCACCTGGCAAGCGAACTAGAGCTGACTATCTGTGTAGCCTACAGATTGCATAAGTGTCTTTATCTACATGTACTACTAGACAACGACGTCGACGTCCACCACCACTACTACTACTACTACTACTACTACGACTACGACTACTACTAATAATAATAGTAATAATACTGCTACTGCTACTGCTGCTGCTGCTGCTGCTGCTACTGCTACTGCTGCTACTGCTACTGCTACTGCTACTGCTGCTGCTGCTACTGCTACTATTACTACTACTACTACTACTGCTGCTACTACTACTACTACTACTCCTGCTGCTGCTGCTGCTGCCTCTACTTCTCAAGGCAGGTTCTACAAACAAAGCTAAGCATGGCTCAGTGACTCAGCATGCGACCATAGCGGAGTACAAGCCACCGGATGTCGCGTGGCGACCAGCAAATGCGCCGGCTTGCGCTGTGCTGAGAGGTGAATTCGAGGTATGCGAACAGAATTCAGCAACAAGAGGCACAGACGATGTAAATCCAAAAAACGGCTCTTAGCCTACTTGCCCCTGCAGCTGAACCTGCATGCCTCGCATTGCAAATGATGCATTGGTCGTCGATGCTTTTGCCTAAAGCATCCTCCAGTGGGGCAGCAATAGGCTCAAGTTGCACCTCCGAACCTTTTCTATGGCTGGCAAGTGTAATAGCAACTACTGTTAAGTTCGCGCGCAACTGGCCATGGCTGCTCCACTCATCCTTGCTTTGGAGCTGAGAAACATCCAAAGAGAGATGGTAAAAAACCTGGCTTGACAGTCTCACGCTCCCTTGACGAGGCTTTCGTTGAAGTACAGAGTGTCTTCGCCTGCAGTGCACAGCAGAAGATTTGCCAAGACGAGTATACTGCTCTCACACCTAGCAGGTTTCTTATCGCCTCGCGAACTGAGGATGGCACTGACTGACCGGGCGTGACTTGCCGTTTCATTTGGCCTCCGAGGCGAGGACACACGACACACTAGTTACACTATGTTACACTAGTTGGGGACACCCTGCACAGGCATGGTCATGCCAAAGTCAACAAACATTTGGTCGACAGCCAAGCGCGGGCTTGGACAACAATATCCCAACCCCCGCAGAAGCTGTAGACTGTTTGCAGCGTGGCGGCTATGTGCCCGCCCTTTCTCGTCGCTCTTGCGCCGACTTTTGGAACGGCCTTTGTGGGTCATTGCATGCTATGCTGGATGTGCCCGAGCCTTGTGGAAGATCCCATGCCATAAAAAGATTAGATACTTCTCGAGAAAGCTTGGCGGTACAGCTGAGAACTGCAGATCCTTGAGTATGTGACCTTTGGTTTTCAAAATTATGCTCGTCTCGATCTGCATGTCTGAACTCCCAACACCAGGCCTTTCTGAGGCGGATCTTGCTTGGAGTAGCTCACATTCCTTGGAGGCACCGGCAGCACCAGCTGACAAGCGAGTGCTCATGCTCAAGAATAGAAAGCGTGGTGCTAGCTGCCGTACCTGCTCTTCTTCACCAGGACAAAACTCACAGTCAGAAGCTGTTTGGCAACAATTGGACTCTGACACGAAAACTTAGAGATCCGTTTTAGTGGCTTTGGAGATCTTGGTGAGCATCCATTGGAAACAGCAGCCAATTGACTTGCAGCCGAGTGACTTTTCTGGCAACGCAAGCCAATCAAACTGGGCGTCGTTTTGGTAACCCTCTGTAATCATGGCTTCTGAAAAGAGTGAGTAGACAAAGTTGTAGTCGGGCCTCTCCTGGCATGGCGCTTTGAACTTTGAAATCGTACCAGCAGCTGAAGCGACAGCAAGTCCAGACACCGGAAACGGCAGAGGGCATAGCACAACATGCTACAAACAGAGTTTGAGTGTCATAGAAGTCTCACCTGCCTTACAAACAGTGCGTGGGCAGGCTGCTTTCGTCAAGAGGCATACAATACATGCACGAGGCATGGCACGATACGTGTCCTGGAACTTGAGACCCTGTGCATATTGGAGGAAGCGCGCGAAGATATCGTGGCAACCTTTGCAAAGCTCCTCCGGGTGCCATGGGTTTTAAGAATCAATCAGCACTATGAATGCAGGCCTGAAGCTATATTAGCCCTATAGATGACATGGTCCTCCGCAGGAAGCTGGCGCTTGAGCTCCATAATCTTCTCATGCTTCTCCTCCTGAATCCACCCGAAGCCCAACTGCTGATGACATAGGCATACACAGACTTGAAACAAAGCTGAGGTCCTTCGACTCAGCCTGCAAACCCTGCCAGGGCAATTCCCCCAAGGCAAAGTAAATGAGAACCTCAGCTGGGAGAGGACTGAAATGGAAACCCTAGGTCCCTTTAGAGGGGTATATAGGGATATTACCCCAATAATGGACTATTTAGGAGTTATATTAGGGTTTATATTGGGGATATATTGGGATAATGGAAAATGAAATGGAAACTACAAAAGCTGGGCTTCCCCTGCTTGCAACAATTCTGGAATTCCTGAAGCAAGTCGCGTAGGCCAGAGCCTCCAGGTCGTCTTTGCAACCCTGCTCTACGCCTTCATGAGCACAGATCGAGGCCTTAGCTGGCTGAGTATCCAGTTTTCATGGCATCAATGGAATCAATATGCATCAATCTTTGGAAGCTTGCCCAAAACCCTGAACCCTGAACCCCCTTTCTTCCAGTTGGGAGGCATAACGGGCCGTGCCGATGAGGCTGCGGCGCGACCCAAACCTCGGCCTGAGCCCAAGCAGTACAGGTACCATCACAGCTTACCCTTCCAAGTAATATGAGCTACGGACTGAATTTAGGCTGGGGGGACCTATAGGGGACCATATAGAGTTTTGGGGGGACCTATTCAGGAATATACTACAAACTTAGTCCAGGGCTCATATCAAAAATGTGGTAGTCTCCCTAAATAGGTGGACACCAGTATAGACCCAAAAATACTATGATAGTCCTTATTCTGGGGACCCCAAAGAGGTACCCCCTAATTTTGGGAAAACACCGTGTCCAACTACTTGAACGCCTGGATGTTCGCGTCTAGCCGAAGAAGGGCACCTTAAGTAGATAGAATATGCGGGGGTACACGGGGATCTTATTTTTACTATACCCAACGCCATACTCTATCTACTTACGGGAGATTATAAAACCCAACAACCCCTATGTATTCCCCGGTTTCAATTTCATGTTCCATGTTCTTTTCCATTTGATTCTCCATTATTGGGGTAATATCTACTTAAGGGGAGACTATAACCCTAAACCCCAAGTAGTAATTTCCTTTTTATTTTCCATTATCCCAATATAACCCCAACATATACCCTATAATCCCTATATAACCCCAATATATACCCTATAATCCCCTATATAACCCCTATAATAACCCTACTAAAGGGGGACTATACCCCTAAATCCTATACCTGTTGGACACGTTTTCAAGTTCTGCTTGCTGGATGGGGCTCTCAGGCTCCAATCTCTTTGCGAGGCCGAAGTCGATAAGATGAACCACCTGAGCGTGCTGCAGCTACCCATATATGTACATGGGTCCTTTAAAGGGGATATAGCAGTTATAATATAACCCCTATATTATAGGGGTTATATAGGGGTTATATAGGGATTATATGGGGTTAATATAAGGTTATTTAGGTGCATATAGGGTTTAGGGATTAGGGTTTCTCAAATTTAGGTGTACCTTTTTGGGGTCCCAATAATAAGGAGTATAATATTTTGGGGACTACATTGGGATCCCCTATGATGGGAAACTACCACATGAACGTGAGGCTCTGGGACTGCATGTGCACTCCAGGCATGCAAATTGTCGTAGCAGTGGGCCTTGCAAATGATCATGCAGAACGATTTCGACACCCAAATTGATCCTGTAAGTAATCCTCACCCTCACTGCATCAGCTTCGCTTCCCAAACACAATGGATCGAGGGCAGAAGCCTTCAGCAAGCTTGCATGATTCCTCATAGCTGTCCTCATTGTCGCCAAGCGACATTGCGCCGCTCCCCCCGGCCAATGAGGAAATTCTCTGGCTTGATGTCACGGTGTACATAGCCCTCACGCGATGAGGCTACCGTGAAAGCAGCCGAGACAAGAAACCATGACGCCCCAGCACTTCCCTACGCGGCCATGCACGTGTTCAGCCATTCTGCCCACGCTTAAGTCACAAGCATGCTATTGCAAGGGAAAATTCGCATTTGAGTCTTCATATCTCCTCTACAGGAGTTCCGACACTGAAGATGGACCTTTGCTGTAGCAGATTCGCCCTCGCAACAGTCAAATAGCAGCATAGCGGCTGGCCTTCGAGTGAACATACTCAAGACGTCGAACCATCTGCTCGGCCAGCATCAGTAGAGTCTTGAGGCCTGACAAATTCTTTCAGGAGTGCTGGTCCGCTAGTTCCCCCACCGACGACCAAGCAAAAGCAAGAACTGAACCGGTAATGCAAATAGCACCCTGAAATTTATGCAAACATTGTATTTCAACAGCTCTAACTATTCAAATACAACTGCATACTTGAAATGGCTTGTTGAGCGTCAAACTTTAATGAAGCTGGGCAGATCCTTTTAAACCAAAGTAGCTGTTCACATCCTTGCCTGACGAAAGACTCCAGTCAGTTACGGACCCCACCCCGGCTGTCAGCAGCCAGGCGGCCAAACTTCCGACCACACTTGTTAAAGATCGACTCCAGTGAGGGTCCCAGCAACTCCATTGCCAGGAGATGATAGCAACCTGCAGGGAGCGTGATGTTCCCTGCATGTTGCCTTCGATCATGTGGACGCTAGCACGGACCCAGAAACCTCTATCCCAGTTTCCATTTCATTTTCCATTTTCTTTTCCATTTGATTCTCCATTGTAGTAGTTTCCATTTTCTTTGCCATTATTCCAATATAACCCCAATATAACCCCAATATATACCCTATTATACTGTAGTAGTTTCCATTGTATTTTCCATTATCCCAATATAACCCCTATATAACCCCAATATTACCTACTTGCAACTTGTCCCGGCCTTCCTTCCCTAAGGAGTGAACTCTTGGAAAGCCTGGTGCACAAAGGCGCTTCAGAACACGCGCCTGCCAGGAAAGAACACTGGTCTCATCAAGACATTCTCCAGCCAGGCTGCTGGGAAGCTAGTGCAGCCACATGCAGTAGCTGTGCTGTATCGTTTGATCGGATAATTGTCGATGCAAATAGAACAGCTTACTGATGCATCCAGACCAAGGGGAGTTGAGACTGCAGCTTGCTAACCCTGAAATTCGAGCCTCAAACGACAATGATGAGTGCTTACCCACCGGATGCCTCAAGCAAATCAGTTTCTGATTACGCATTAAGAAGGCTCAATTCACATCTGTGACCTTTGTACACTGGCTACTGCATCCAGCTACATCTCTCGTCTCGACAGCTGCCTCTATGCCATGATGCGTCCAGGGGCACGCTTGTCGCAACACGCATGCTGTTTGGTGATATCTACACAAGCCTAAAATGATGACAGGCTTACTGCAATTGTGGGATTTATGAGCCGGTTGTCAGACCACTCTCCTCTGGAATCAATGTGATGTTTGACTGTCTGACAGTCTGAGCTCATGAAATCCGTCGCCTCCAAACATCATGACTTTGACTTAAGGGCCAGACCACGTAGCTAGATCCCTACACCAACACAGCAGCTTTGTAGCTGCTTACTGCATCCCAGCCACTCCACTTTCACTGCAAGGTCTTCGCCGGTCTGCACATCCCTTGCCAGGAAGACCTGACCTCGTGCTTGATGCTCTTAAGCTCAGGGTTTGGGTGTAGGTGCAGGGATGTTCAGGGGTTTGAGGAGCTCCTGCCGCTGGAGGCAGCCTTGCAGCAGTCAAACTCTGGTAATTCCTGAGATTCAGTGTAGTATAGTGTAGGTTTTGCGCCATCAACACTTTCTGGCTTCGGCCATCAGCATGTTCACTAGAGCTTCCGCTTGGCCCCGCATCTCAACTGCGGGAGGTTCTCAGAATTAATCTTGATACCGCAATTGCTCAGAGGCACGTTTAGGAGATCGCACCGAAAGGTGAGCCCGTAATTGTGAAGCTGAATAAGATGCTGCCCCGGGACCAAACGAGCCATGACCCAACCTCTTGCCAAGTTTGAACTTGAGGTCGTCCTGGCCACAGGCAGTGGCTCATTGAAGGCTGAAGCCAAACAAGGTTGCAGGAACAACTTGCTGAGGTGCTCTTCCTCCCTTGTCTTTCGCGCCATGAAATGTCAGTGGATTCGTACTACAACCTAGACTCAGACCCACGTGAGCCGGGAAAGTGTTTCAAGTCCTGCTGGCCGGTAGTTTGGCCGCGTTTCCATGGCATGGCGCGATGAGCTCGCGAAATACGAGAAGCATCTGTTGCTTCTACAGTCATGGCACCCTGCAAATAAATGGCTGCGCATAACATGAGCAGATACAAGCTTCAGGTGTACTACTATATAGTATATTGGGATTACCTAGGGATAATAAAAAGAAAATTGAAACTACTATAGTATAACAGGGTATATATTGGGGTTGTAATAGGGCATATATTGGGGCTACATAGGGATAATGGAAATGAAAATGGAAACTGCTAGAAAAGTCTATGTAGGGATCCAGTGATCATATTCAGTGGGCGAGCCATTGCGGCGCTGGTTGAGATGCGCGCCTAGGGCCGTTGTGATACCAGCAAAGATGCTCGGGCTCCTCCAGGACCAGGACCTGGATGATCAGTGACGGCCGTTTTGACACTCACAGTCTAAGCAGTTAATCTGCATTCAAGCATTCTGCCACAACGGCGTTCTCAGTAGAATCTGTAGAAGGTAGTCCAACCAGGCAAGCCGTGCACAAACTCAGCCTGCAGTGTGTTTAGAAAACTGTTGTTCGCTCGCGGGCTGGGAGACTGGCATCCCTCTCGCAATCTGCCAGGACCTGGACAGAGTCTCTGGCTCAGCGGGCAACACTTACCCATTATGCTGCGGCATGCAACCCGTTTCGGGTGCGGCCTTGAACCTCAGCCAAATGAGGTCTCAAAACCAAGGTGCCTCGGAGTTGTCACCGCTGGGGAAGATGCTTCTGACTGCCTCAACGTAGTTTGCCTGGGAGGCATCAGGTTGCATCTGCAAACTCTGACAGCGCCCCTCTGGCAACAGCATCTAAAGTGCCATGATGCAGCTCGCAGAGCAGGCAAGTCAACGAGTCAACTGATGCAGTGCTTGGTGGCGGGCTTCATACCATCGAAAAGATATTGGCAGTTTGGCGGGGTCCATGCCAGCACGCTCCTTGCACCACTTGGCGACCCATCTTTCCTGACCACAGCGGCAGGGATACAGCCATCATGCTACGCGACCGGTCAGAGTGCTAGTGAAGAAGCAGCGAACACAAGTCCTGCTCTTCGTGGCTGTGGAAGGCAACTCCTTCTGGGAAAAGGATTCCCTGCCAAGCCGGCAAGCAACAACTTCTACAGGACGCCATGCTAAAACGGCAGACATCTGAAGATGCTGATACAGGGTGGAGCATTTCAGCAGCAGCCGCAAGCCGCTTGTCAATTTGGCCATGCCACAAGACATGCACGGAGTGAAGTTGAGTAGCGCAAACCCATCAATGGCAAGGAGCATAGCCAGAATATGGCAGGTGATGCAATCGCATCTCCGCACAGCCGATTCATCGGGTCAAGCTTTTTCGAGGCAACTTGCATGTCTCATGTCTTGGCTTGATCCCTTAAGCTACGATTCCCTTTGAGAATCCATGAGCTTCCAGAGAAGGATCCCAGAAAGCCAATCTGGAGGCATAAAACAGTGCTCTATTCGCCTAAAAAGCGTGGCACTAGGAGCTGTGTTCTTCTTAAACTGTACATGTCCGATACAGGCATAAGTACCATAGCAGAAACAAACCTCTGCAGCAAAACCTGTGATCGGACGGTTGTAACAACACTTTGTTCTCTCATCTTTGTTTGCTCAGGACTTCAGCAATCTTCCTGGAAACAATACCAGGCGGGTCCCAATCTGGACCCATCATCGCCTCAGCCCATTCATTGACACCATGCAAAGCCTGTGAAGGGTGATCTCAGAATGCAAGTACGACATGCTGCCATGCAGCTGGAATACGCCTCATCTAAGCCCGGGACCGCCTTACCCATCATTGCGTTGCGCATCATTACCTGCAAACATGCGCCGTTGAGTGTGTTTAGGCCAAATTCTCACGGCGCAGCCTCGGTGACGTCTAGGTTCTGATTTCGCGTCATGGCATTGAAGCCTCAGCTAGAAGACCGTTGAGCAGGACTGAAGAGTCCTTCTGTTTTTGTTCATGGCTCCTGTTACACCAACAGTACAAAACCCTGATCTGCGAGATTGCTTTGCAGAGTTCAGGGCACGGTGAAAGCATGCGTGCGTCAGCTGCAACAAAAAATCGGTGCTGCATGTTCTTCATGCGTCGAGCACCGACTAAAGCATCCCTGCAGGCTGGAGGCTATCTCGTGCCTTGGCTCACATATCAAGAAAGCATTGCCTTGATCCGCTAACGCAGATGGTCTGTCGCTCCTTGCTACACAGCGGCCAGCGAGGGCTCCTTTGGCTGCCAGGATAAGGGGAGTCTCTTCGGCGCCAGCTCCTGCAAGGCCGTGACAAGATGGCATCAGCAAATGCAACTTTAAGGTGTAGACCAAACAGGGAAAACATGGATCAGCATGACAACGTAACTCACGATAAAGGCGTGCAATGTCCTATATAGTGCCTTGAAGGCATCTTGTATTATGTAAAACTTGTGGCCGCGCTGTCCCCTGCTGAACGTCCGCACGTGTTCAAATGCCAAACCGTCTCTAATGCGGAAGCGGAAAAAACTTGCACCATGGCAGTCCGCGTGCCTTCTGCTCTACCCACGCAGGTGCGGCAGCGGCGGTACCCGCAGCAAGCAGTGCCGCGCTAGGGGCCCGGCCTTGGCAAAGGTTTCACAAGCTGATTGCCTCCCGCGTGCCTGACTGACTCCTTGACTATCAAAGGATCTCACGAGGGACCATGGCGCGCCAGGGTGTCTCTCTGGCAGGCCTTGTGCGTCAGACACTTGACACCGGCAAATGGGTTGAAAAGGCGAGCGCGCTTGCCGTCTGCCTAGTCAGTGCTGCTGGTACGTGTAGCCATGGTTGGCGTTGACAACATGGCGTGTTGCAAGGCAACTCTGACATGACTTACTCACGCCCCAGTTTGATGCTTTCGTAGTCTGGCAGGCAATGGTTGGAGTCCTTCGCTGTTGGTCACCTTCATTCGCGACGCGATAAGTCTTGCATCTAGTAGCCGGATGAGTCCGCATCAGTGGGCTTCAATATGCTTGGCGGTCGAAAGCTAACTTCATCAGATATGAACAACGACCCGGAAATTGCATTGTAACGAGCAATTTCCCGATTGGGCACTTAGTCTAACGGCACCCAAGCTCTTTCTTAGATAGCGCAGTTTCCTGCACCT
This sequence comes from Symbiodinium pilosum, assembly GCA_905231905.1. Lineage (NCBI taxonomy): Eukaryota > Dinophyceae > Suessiales > Symbiodiniaceae > Symbiodinium > Symbiodinium pilosum. The sequence goes on along the minus strand of CAJNIZ010047416.1, from coordinate 106,940 downwards.
GGTCTTGTCTGGAGCACGCTTTGGAAGAAACACAACGTCCGATTCTATGCATTGCCTTCTAAATGCTAAGCTGCATCGAAGAGCAAGGATGACTTTGGTTCTGAAGTGACGGGCTTTCTTCAGCTTTCTTCACCCAAGGGTTTCTGACTTCTGAGCCTTTGGAGAACCCACGCAGCGATATTTAGGGGTTGTAGCAGGGAATCATTGTTTTCGGAACGACATGAAGCTTAGAAACACCCTCCTTAGCTACTACAGTAGATGATGCTAGATAGTAGATACTGGTAGCTAGTCAACGTATCTCCTGGGCAATCAGTGCAACGGAAACAAGAAATTGTGCGGAACAACCTGTCCACCGTCAGGAGCAGGTAGTAGCTTGGTTTCATAGGATCGCGAACCCTATCCCCAATCTGCTTATTCTTGCAACGATGCGAAGCTTAAAAAAATGATCGTCGCGCACGGCCTTTTCAGAAGATACGACTGCCAGAATCCCATGTAATCTGAAAGCGGCGCGTTAGTCGTTGCAGCATCAATACGTCAAATGGCAGCATCCAAAGAAGAAGGCCAACGCCAGGATGCTTGGGAGCTGGAGGTTTCACATTCAGCACTTAGCCATGGAAGACTCAAAAGGACAAGCGGAAAAGGTTGCGGCTCTTGCTTCCTGCCAGGGTCTGTTCCGTTCCTGGACTGCACCTTGTCACCCCATGGTTGTGTCGAGTAATCCATTTTGCAGTGAGCGGCAAGCTTCCAACAAACAACAAAGAAGACTTCATTCGTGTCCGCCGCACGACATCACTTTTGAATCTCTGCTTACCCACAACGCTGGAACTGCAAATCCTGAAGCTGGTCCTGCGCTTGACTACAATCGCCTCCACATTCAGGATCACCCCAGCAGACAATGCGCCCAGTTTCACAGATCGCTGCAAAAGCCTTCTGCGAGCCCTGGATGTGTCGCACATTCTGAAGTTCCTCTTGCACAGCGCTGCTATCACCACCTGAGCTTGCCTCGCCCCAGGTGACGACGCGTCCGTTTCCAAGTAGTGCTGCAAAGGCTTTCAGCGAGGAGTGTATTTGCAAAATGTCTTGCAAATCCTGTCGTACAGAGGTGCAATCGCCACCCGAGAACTTGTCACCCCAAGTTACAATCTGACCATCATTTCGAACTGCCGCAAAAGCCCGGCCTGATGCTCGCAGCTTGCGTACATCCTGCAATTGACCCTGCACCTTGCTGCTGTCGCCGCCATAGTACCGTGCTCCCCAAGTCACGACACGTCCGCTTTCCAACATGGCCGCGAAGGCACCGCATGATGCTTCTATACTCTGCACGTTCACCAATTCTGCTTCAACCGAACTGCTGTCCCCGCCAAAGTAAGGATGCCCCCAGCAAACAACTTGGCCATCTGCAAGTAGCGCAGCAAAGGCACCGGTTGAGCTCACGACTTGCTGCACATTCTCAGAGAGCCGTTCTCGCACTGTGTCGCTGCAACCCCCCAAATCGTCACGGCCCCATGTTTCCACTCGTCCGCTTCCACTGATCGCAGCAAAGGCTCGCTCGGTGGCTCGAATGCTACGCACGTCTGTCAAGTTACGTGTGGCTGGAGTGGAGACCCCTCCAAAATACGCATCCCCCCAGGCGGCAATGCGGCCATCTCTTACAATGGCGGCAAAAGCCCCATCCGAGGCGCAAATCTCCTGGACATCGACCAACTGAGCCTGGACCTCTCGACAGTCGCCTCCAAACTCTTCACGCCCCCAACAAACTACTTGGCCCGAGCCAAGAATTGCTGCAAAAGCTCTCCCTGTGGTTTGGATGTCCTTTACATCCTGCAGCCGGTCTTGCACCATTGAACTGTTGCCACCTGACTGCGGGTCGCCCCAAGTTACGACGCTGCCATCTGAGCGAATAAGAGCAAAGGCCCTCGCACTCTGACTTGACACCAGGCGTGCTTGCTGAACCGTAGCGTTGACTGTGTCGCCATCTTTCAAGCCCACCTCAGCCAGTGTTTGTCTCGTTTCCAAAAGTCCGCCGCCAATGCTCAGGCTGCTGATGCCAATCTGAAATTCCTCCCGCGTGCGTCTTTTCAAGTCTTCGACTGTTGAGTCCGAAGGGAGGCAAACAGAGACTGTCTGCCCGCTGAGAAGTGCAACTTGCACAGTGATTGGCATGGCCAGGTTGAGAGTAGAGCATGTGCAGTCCTAAGTGTCCTCCTGCTGTTGCTATCCACCGTGCCTGATCAACAGGAAAGCTGGCTACTGCTACGCGTTTGCACAGGCACCACATCTAATGCACTTATCAAGGATCACCCCTGTCTGCAAAAGAAACAGCTGCGTCACTAGTAAAGGTCGTACATCATTACTTGGAGTGAACTCCTCCCTAGATCGCGTTTGCAGTGCAAGTACCCACTGGCCATCATTGGCCTATTAGTACTAAATCCGAGATTCCTTCTTTGAGAAAGGGAGATCAAGGCATGGCTTATTGAGCATTTGAGCCTCACTCCACTACTTGTGGATTGCTTTCAGAAATCTTCCCACCAAAGAACCGTTCTCTTGCTGACCTCTTCACCCCCTGTTCTGTCACGCGCGCATGCCATGCCTTTTGCGAATCTGATGGGCCTGCTTCAGCTGTCTGAACGCAGTTTCCTGTACCGCCAGCCATCCTGTTTTAGTTTCTATGAGTATGGGATGGTGACGACAGTCGTGGAACGAGCGGTTGAAATCATGGGCAGAAACGGGCTCCCAGGCTCCCAGCGTCACTCAGAATGTTGTGTGGTTCTTGTATTTAGGGGGGGTTCATAATAAGGGTTATAGTATTTTGGGGTCTATGTTGCCCCCCCCCCCCCTCCCCCCCGGTATTTTGGGAAACTACCTGTTTTCGTTGCTTGTGACAATGGTTTTGGCTGGTATGGGCAGCGTTGGGGAGATCCTGTCGCAGTTGAGGTGGCGGTTGTGGTTTGGGATGCCACAGCAAGTCAAAACCGACACCTCTGGATGTACGACTCACATCAACACCGACCTGATTCAAAGAACCAAATTTGGTAGCTTGGCAGCTGGCAATCGAGTTTCTGAGTAGCTCTTTGCAGGTCGCCTCGCCTCCTGCAAATCGAGCATGTACAGAACCTGCGGAGCGTTTCTAGTCGGCACTCCTCTGCCTGGACAGCCATCGCAGGGCGCTCCTGTCGTATCAGATCGTATCAGCGTTGCTTCAGCATGATCTGCGCATCAAGAGTGAAAAGGAACATGCCCCTAGTTCATGTTGTGAATTTGGATGGGGTAGCTGTTGTTGAGGTTCGCCCGCTGGCTTACCCGAGTCAGGCTTGCCAATCTCTGCCCTACACTTGATGCTTCACGGAAGCCGTCCTGCGAGGCCTTATCCTGAACGGACTTCATGTACTGGGCCACCTCTGCTGGCCATGCAAAAGACGGACTGCTGCTTTCTCATCTAGAAGTGCAACAAGGCCGGGAAAGCCGTGCAATGCAGGCCTCTCGGTGGGACTGGCGGGTTTTCGCCGAGTTGTCGTCGGCTCGTCGGCCTGAATTGTCGAACTGTGTAGACAAGTTTGCGCTGAGGTGCCGCGCCACTATCTAGCACTCCGTAGACGTGTTGAACCAGCCATATCACAACAAAAGCATAAGCTGAGTCAGCTAAATTTCCTGAGAGGCTCTGCCTGTCACACATTTCTTCTTCACTCTCTTTCTTCCCTGCTGTCGACCAGGCCCCCTCGCCTCCTTCCGTGAGAATGGAAGCAATTTTCCGAGACCTGGGCCAAGTGTCCGTTGAGGCACGCGAGGGATTTTGCCAGCACACTCAGCTGCTCTCCGACACAGATTCCCATGACAACTGCTCGTATGACTAGTATTATGGTTACCATTATCATTGACTATTTCTTACTAGTATTACTACTATTATTAGTACCAGTAGTAGTACCACTAATATATTATGAGTATTATTACTCTTACTAGTATTTACTAGTAGCAGTACAGTGCTGCGCATAAAGATGACCATCCAAGCACGCGGCACCATGCCAGGGGGCTCCCAGTTGGGGCCTAGCTCGGAGCTCCGGCCGATGGTCGCCGCCTTCATCATCTCCTGGGAGTTTCTGTAAACCCTTTAGGGTTTGTGCTTTAGGATTTAGGGTTTAGGGCTTAGGATTTACGTTTTAGGGTTCAGGATTTAGGGGTTCAGTTTAAAGCTCCAGGCTCTCCGCAACCTTTTTAGCTGTGCGAACCTCCGTCACATCTAGGCGCTGGTGAACGCCTCCAAGGATGGAGTTCAGGCCTGAGCAAGCTCTCAAAGTCTAACACTTTTGTTCCGGTAGGGTTATAGGCGATCTGAAAGTTGTAAAGCGCAGCCACCCTGCTCCCAGATGCTACTGGCGTCTGCGGCACACGGGTTTCTGGGTGCCCGTCTGGCTCGGCCCAGCGACGCCTGCGCAGAATTGAGGACAGTTTGTGTTGTCTCTTCCACTGCTGAGTACGTTGGAATCAAAGCAGTGCTCATCTGGCGGCTTCCAGGATAAGTAGGGTTTGGGCATATGGCTCGCATTAGAGATTGCTGGGGCATGGCTTCTTCAACAGGATAAAATGGCAACCTCCGACAGCTTGACCCTAAGCCCTAAGCCCTGAACCGTAAACCCTCACCCACGGAACTGAGCAGCTGGCCTCCCCTGGGCTCCAGTGTACCGTTGACTTGGACATGGCACACCTTGCTGAAGCTGTCAGGTGCTGCAAAGCCCTTGATCTTATAACCCCAAATTCCATGCGATGTTCCGGTTGCTTCTCGTGTATCCAGTGGTCAAGGCAAAAAACAACCTGCGGCAGGGCCTGCGCAGGGCAGCCCACTCCACGGCTGCGCCAAAGGCCCGTATGTGGCAAATATTGCACCGGGAGGCGCTGGCTTTCTCAGGTCTTGTCAAAAGCTGAAGGAATCTTTCAGGCAGCTGTTGATTGCAGGGATGAAGGTACTACCAGGTGCCCATGAGGTGGTCGCTGCGAAAGCTTTGCTGGTGATCTTGCGCGCGGACAAGGGCACCTACAGCCCTCCAAGCGAAGCTGCGTATGGAGTGGCAATCTGTATGACTCACCGCAAACAGCCTTCTGGTCAGAAGTTTCAGAATGACAGCGCCTGCTCCTCGAGGCGCACCCAAGGCATGACGAATATGACCTGGTGCCCATTCCTGCACAAGTTGGAAACATGGAAAGCTTGTAGGCTTTCTTGGTTGTACTGGCTTCCGAAGATGCTACACGAATCTGCATCTGATAGGTCGATGTCACCAGATCGGTTTACAACGTGCGGATGCATCGAAGCATATAACAGACGTTATGCACACACGTGACGGCTCCAATGACTCCGGTACTATTCGGTAATTCAGGGACGACCCAAAAATCCATTGCTATCCTTTTGCTCATGCGGAGAAAAGGTTCTGATCCTCTCCTGGCCAAGTGGAGACTTCGTAGCAAGGGGTTGATGGATGGGCCGGTCCTCAGCATGTGGCACTTCAAAAAAATAGAGGCTTCTTGCCAGGGGTCTCATACTACAAACTCCCCAAACTCTGGGAACGCCTTGTGAGGCACTGAGGCCCCCCACTTCGGACTGTTGCTGATGCTGACACAGCCTTTCACTGTAAGCCTAGGAAATTTAGACACCATTCAGCCCTCGGATGAGTGGGGGGGTTCACAGGTAAGGAGTGCGACCAACGTATCAGGGATGTAGAGTCAGGGGAGGGCAAGCAAAGTCTAAAGTGGGCCCTCTGCGAACTTTAGCGTTGATCTGGGCACGCAAAACATGGCCCTGATAAGCCCGCTAACATTCTAGGGCTCTTTACTTACAAAAACACCCAAATACAGATACCAATCGGATCACACACCCGCCCTAGACACCCAGGCGAAGCGCTATACCAGGCCGAGAGTTGTCTTCTTGCCTCTCAGCCGGGAATGAAGGAATGGATGATCCCTAATCCCCGAACCCATCATGCTACTATTTACCCCCCACCGCACATGTAAGAGATCTTATCTGTTTGAAATACATGTTTAATATTCAGGGAATATTGCCCTAGTCTAAATAAAATGGTAGTCTCCATTTCCTGTGCCATTCCCCTATATATCCCTTTACTCAGAATCAAAACTTGAACAAAGGGCAAAACGGCAAGCCTGAGGCTACGGCGTCCACGGCAGCGCTGCTGTGGTGATGACTGTGATATGCCTGGTACCCAGAACCCCAGGGATTTTATGGGGACTCTATTTATGTAAGGACTATATTTATGGGGGTTATATAGGGTTATATAGGGTTGTATAGGTGTTTATAGGGTTTAGGGATTATATAAGATTTAGGGGTCTATAATGGGGTCCCCTTATGTTGGGAATCTGCCATTTATATAAAAACTATATAGGGATTACGTAGGGGTTGTATGTCGCTTGTATAAGTACTTTATCTGGTTTATACTGGGACCATCCGGGGATCATATAGGGATTGCATAACAAGGATTACATATGCTCATGGGGAATATGGATCTGAGATGATCTAAGTCATGGCATCCTGAAACTGGCTTCCAGTGTAACTGGTTCTAAGGCAAGCTACTTTTATCTCTGCACTTTTGGACTGCACTTTTGGAAATACAGCTGGCTCAGCTTCAAAGTATAGGGCCTCTTTCTGTGGATCCCAAGATACCACGTGTCGAGACACGCTTGCTTCTACGGCACATCGCGCCTTGATTTGCTTCGAAGGTCTGAGGCTTCAGTGCACCTGCAACTTCAGTCAGCCGCCACGCGAAGCATCTACAATAATTTCTAAACATGGCTGCCACCTTTGGGTCTCTATGCCAAAAGCTTCTCGCCAAGGCTTTGCACTCACGAGCTCTGTAGATATAGCTGTCCCAGGAGATGTGAGGAACAAGTCGACATCTCATCACATTCTTCAGCTTGGATGAGGCATGCGTGCAGCAAACACCAAGCAGCTAGGAGCTAGGACCCCGACTCGCCCGCCAAGTGAGATAAAGACTACTGCACACCATGACATCACTCTTGCTTGGCAGAATCTCGCCATCAGAATGAAGCTTCTCAGCCGCCGGGCCACGCAAAGCTGCTAATTAGTAGTTTCCATGTTCTTTTCCATCATCCCTATATAACCCTTATTATAATACTATAGTTTCCATTTTAATTTCCATTATCCCAACAATAGTCCCCAATATATGCCAGAAGCAGCTGGCAGCACCAAAAAGCTTTCTCGCGCCTGGGGAAGGGGCCCAATGAGTAGATCGGCACGCCCCGCTGTGCATCCTGAGACAATTGAGTCCGCTGAGCCATGTACCCCTGAAAGACATGCCGAGCATGACTCCTTCTCAGTCAGCTAAGGATCTATGGGAGTCCGCCCCAGCTGCTGCACCAGGGAGGCACTACCTTCTTCGCTGGGCCTGCAAAGCACCACTTAAATGTCAGGTGATGCTTGGGTGGAAAGATGGCAAGACGTGGACTTGAATGCAAAAGTACCACTTCGGCATGCCTTGTCTTGCTAGCATCGACATCTGAAGCTTGCCAATCATTGAGCATGGCCATAAGCGATCCAATCACCTCGGATCAACGGAAGACTTGCATTGCAAGTATCACGGCAGGCTTCCACTGAAAAGGGTCACTGAGGCAGTGGTCTCAAGCCACACCTATGCATACTAGTATTTCAGCTGCAGAAGGCACACCTGCAACTTCTGAGCACGAGGGCTCCTGATATGAAAGCTATCGCGGACTTGATCGGGTTTTGATCTTCGCCGTTCTCCTCCAGCATTGCTAACAGGAGCCTTGAGCACGTAAAGTGTTGCAGCTTACAAAAACATGTAACTTTTGGGCAAAGGAGCTGCTAGTGCGTGGGCAAGCCATGCTGAAGCAATATCACTACCAGCCGGGTAAGTGCCGTTGCCTGTCCTCAATCCAAGCGTTTGCGCTCGAAAGTATTCTTGCGAATGATCATTTCATTAGCAGCGATTGCCTAACAGATATGAGAACGAGAAAAACAAAAGGGGAACTTCGAAGTGCTCAAGCGGTTTATGACATGTTCAGGATATCCACGAAAAAATGTGGGCCTGGTGCTCAGCACGAAGGGGCATGCCCGGTCAAACTCCGCGCTGAAGGCAGGTCGCAGTAACACTTTACAACAGTCTCAGCACGTTGTTCATGAGCTAGCTGATTTTTTCACATGCCATAAACTGCGCTTCGATCCATCGTGGAAAAATGCCCATGCCCATGTAAACTAGAGGGTGGCGCCACAAGTCACAACCAGCGGAGCAGGTCCTCCGCTGGTGTGGCGCGTCGCGCCTTGGAGGTCGCGGCTTTGGACAACGATTGCAGGCCAGCAGCCAACATCAGGTCGCTTTTGCCCAAAACTCCATGTTGCATCGCCATGATCGCTTATGGATTGAACAAAGAATCAGCATCCAGCCAAAAGCCATGGAGCTCTGTGCCTGAGTCGTCTGTGTCGCCTCAAGTCACAGACACAGAGCTTGTATGATCTTGTAAGCCACTGATTCCATTAGCTGTGGTCGTTGAGACGACTCGCTGAGATGACGCAGAAACATAGGCCAACTAAACATGCCATCCGCCTCTGACGGACTGCAGCTGCCAGCGGCAGCGCTGCCGCTGTCAACTGCTTGCAGGAGCCTGCCCACGCTTGGTAAGGTGGTCCAGTGAAGTCTGAAAGTAGAATCGAGCTTCTACTCCAATCCTTCGACGTATACCTTTTCAGCATCGCACAGCGGCGTTGCCTTGGGAGCTCCAAGGCCTTCTGTCTGGCCAATGTGGAGCCTTGGCTGCACCACTTTCAATTCAACTGCTGTTTGCAACATGCTGTCAGCAAGTCATGACAATTCAAGACATCCAAATGCCTGAACTTGCCACTGGGATCTTTCAGACCCTGGCCTCATTTGCTCTTGCAGCAGCCTCTGGCGGCAGCTGGTTGCTACAAGTGCAAATATGAACTGTAACGTGACATTCCATCTTCGCCCGCCTTCGCTCCGCGCTGGGCAGCTGCCGATGTTGTGGCGGCCAATGTTAGCATGGCCACCCTCTGCTTGCACTACATAGGGCTCTGTCAATGCTGGTGTCCTGCATGGCTGAAGGCTTTCTCAGTCACCTGTGTGTACAAGAGCCACATGAACATCAACACTTCTAAGACTTCCTCGAATTTGGTGGTCACTAACATGTAGACAATGACAAGCCTACGTGAGATGGGTCCGAAAGAGATCTCTGTTTTCTGAAAAGTTTGAAACGCATGATTACATGCGATTCGATCGTGGGAATAAGTAAGCAAGCTCGAGCTTCGGGAACACTGACAAGTCGGCCTGCAATGGAGCCCCTGACATGAGGGGTGATGAAAACCCCCCACCCATTTAAATGACCCTTAATCCTGCTATCGTTTGTTTTTACTCTTATCGTTTT